>JAWPHD010015860.1:0-52932 GCA_037043455.1 Cyrtodaria siliqua
TAACATTAATGTGTTATATATAAAGATAAAACTATTTACAAATAAGGGATGATGTGGTAGTAGTATAAACTATATATGTAAATCAACAAATGCCCGTCAACGGGTATATAAATAGGTAAATATATATAAGAACATATTATGATGATTTATATAGTCTGATTTCTTTCAGGAAATCTAAAACAAGACTAAAATCTATAGTTTCAAATAATAGTATTCATTGTAATACCTTTGACGCATAAGATCAAAGTCTACAGATTCCAACAATATGTGTTTGACCGTTAACGGTGCAAAGCATGGTATACCTTCTGGTAATTGCTCACCTTGTAATAATTATTAATGAGTATAACGTGTATGCTCTATCCTGCACCGGGCTAGGACAACTTCCTCTCGACGAATGGGTCTACTAGAAGAACGCCATTCTCCGAGTAACAGTTTAATTGAATGGAGTTTATTGTTTACTGACAAATCCGAGTTACGAATATATGTGTTAATACAACTTTTAAAAATCAGTTTAAGGTTATTTGGCATTAGATATGTGTAAACCTTATGCTGCTTTAGCAGCACTATCAGCTCTATCATTACCACGTATTCCTACATGGCTTGGAAGCCTGCAGAAAATAATAACATTATCAACTATAAGAGAATTGTACTTTTCTAAAAGTTGAAGCACAACTGGGTTATCATGTTTCATATTACCTAGTGCTTGAAGAGATGAAAGGGAATCAGAGAAGATTACAAAATGGTCATCATCGGATTCTTGAATATAATTTAAGGCAAGTTCAATTGCCTTAAGTTCAGCTGAAAAGATAGAGGCCTTGTCAGGCAGGCGGCTCTTTATGCTGTGTTTATGAACAACAGCTGCTGCAGCTACCTTATCTCCATCTTTAGAACCATCTGTGTATATATGTTGAACGTTACTGTATTTCAATTTAATTTCATTACATTTGCTTTGAAATACAGTAGGGTCTGTACTGGATTTGTTACTATTACAAAGATCAAAAATAATTGTTGGTGTTTCCAAAGTCCACGGTGGAATTTGTGGTACTTTGTATTTGGCAATCAAATTTAGGTCGATTTCAGTGTCTCTTAATTTTGGTTTAATACGAAGACGAAATGGTCGAATGGCCTTCGGTTTTCGATCAAAAAGAGGTTCATAACTAGGATTAAAAACATTATCGAAAGTTGGGTTTGAAGGGTTAGATTTTAATTTAATGGCACATTGAAGGGCTAATTTGTCCCGTCTATGAGACTGTGATGGTTCATTAGCTTCAACATATAGACTTTCGGCTGGTGATGTACGAAAGACAAAGCTTGTGATACTGGAAGTACACCCTATCTAATATTCATAAACAGGAAACGGGTACGCCACAGGGCAGTATTCTCTATGTAACTCTTTTTAATATAAAAATTAACAGTACAGTTAAATGCAGAGCTCCTGGTGTGGATTTTTCTCTATATGTTGACGACTTTGTTATATGTTATCGTTCAAAACCTTACACTGGATGATTCACCAATACCAGGAGTGGATTGGACAAAACGTCTTGGTATTACTTTTGAAGGTAAATTAACTTGCAAACACCACCTTAAATACTTAAATACTTGAAAGATAAATGCCTTAACGTTTTTAATTTTCATAAAGTTGTTGCTAATTTTAATTGCGAAAATGATCTAAAAGTCCTTTAACGACTCTATATATCACTTATTAGATTCAAGCCGGACCACGTTTCCATAGTATATGGATCGGCTCGCTTGCAGATGTTCGATCCTGTACATAATCAGGGATGGCGAGTCGCCTTGTGTGCATTTCGTACGTCACCAGCCGAAAGACTATATGCTGTGTCTTTCAAAGAAAAATTAATGAAATTAAATCAAAATACAGTAATTTAAAACACATATATACGGATGAATCTAAAGTTCGAGATAGGAAAGGTGCAGCAGCTGTTGTTCGCGGACACAGAGCCGCCTGCTTGACAGGGCTTCAGTCTTTTCCAATAAACTTAAGACATTTAAACTCTGATGATGATCATTTCGCAATATTTTCTGATACCCTTTTATCTCTTCAATCCCTGAGTAATATGTACATGGTGTCCCAGTTGTGCTTCAACTTTTAGAAAAATACAATTCTTATATAACAGATAATGTTATTATGTTCTGCTGGCTTCCAAACCATATGTACCATATTACCATATTTGGTAATGATAGACCTGACAGTACTGCAAAGGCAGCAATACATTTACATGTATATAATACCAAATTACCGTTCACCGATTTTAGTGTTATATTAACACATATATTCGTAACTCTTGAAAGTCACTTTGGTCTAACGACCAGGTTCATATTGACCACCTAGATGTTGAGTTCGTGATCCATAAAAACTGGCAAATATTCGCCTACACCATTAAATAATATGAAGTTTCAGGTGACATAAAACACGGGCTGTAGAGTTGTATTACAAGTCATTAGGGTATTACAGGTATGTACTAGCATACTTATGGAATATAGATGTAGGAAAAGCAGCGTTCATTGGAACTGAATTGGATTTTATAGTCGCACCAACAGCTAAGGTCATATGGCGATTTTCCAGCTTCCACTGGTGGAGGAAGACCCCAGGTGCCCCTCCGGGCAATTTTCGTGCACGGGCGGGCACCTGGGTAGAACCACCGACGTTCTGCAAGCCAGCTGGATAGCTTCCTCACATAAAGATTCTAAGGCCCCTGAGGGATTGACCCTACAGCAGGTGAGGGGCAAGTGATTGCAAGTCAGAGACTCTAACCACTCGGCCACGGACGCCCCTAAAAGCAGCGTTCAAGGACGACAGTCAACCACAAACACACACAGAAACTAAGAAGATCGTGTATATATATATATATATATGTTAAATTATAATATAACTCATGTATCATTATCAAACCAAAATAATGTTGATATTTTCTGTTAAAGAATGATTTCATTAAACTGTTTCAGTATCAGTATGCTTTATTTTGACAATAAACACTGCTTAAAATTCGCCGTTATGCATAAAATGGGGGTGTCAATTTAATCCACCGACAGTTGGGTTTCATCTGGTTTAGTCGATTATATTAATGTTCATAAAATCCGACAAATATTAGCTTTTCTATCAAATAATATCAAGTTTCATGGACATAAAGCAGCGGTCGTATGGTTGTATTACATGTCGTTAGGGTATTACCAGAGGTTACTTTAAGTATGTACTAGCACACTTATGGCAAAATACAAATATAACTCACATATCATTATCAAACCATTTTTATTATTTTCCATTAATGGGGCCTCGCCACAGTTTAACGTCCAATTCTCAACAGAAAAATCAATGACAAGCCCTTCGCTTGATCCTTGAGCAAAATAAATCACACCTTTATTGGATCATATATGTCTTTGAAGACCATAAATTACACATGTTTTCATACCAAATAAAAGTACCAACAAACATTTGCTTACAATTTTTGCCTCCTTTCTTTAAGATTAGCTCTACCCATCTCAAAACAAGTTTTAAAATGCAATTTTACCAATATTTCAAATGTCAATAAATAGCAATAAAACAATTCCTCAGCATATCAGGCACATTTCCACACTCATCATGCTCTTGCATATCAGAAAATGCTAACTTGTACATACCTTCACCGGCTTTTTAAAAAGTTATTCCAAATTTATGAACCCGTGCGTGGAAATCAGCCAGTTGTGCTAGCTTTAGGAAGTTTTTGATAGTTTCGCATTTTTCTAAAAACAAGAACAAAGAAGGCATATTCCATTATATAAAAATAAACTTACAGGTACTCAAAACTGAAAAAAAACCAGCAAACATGCACGTTATAATTATTTTTTAATGCCGTCCATGGGTCTAAAACATGGTCTAAAGATGCTTAGTTGCTGTTTTTTTCTGATTTACATTTGTGAGAAATTAAGGACATCCCAAAATATTGCAAAATGATGCTACCTACATTCATAAGAGTTATATTTATTGCAAACGATTATTTTTCCAATCGAGCTAATTGAGATAAACACCAACAGAAAACTATTATATAGGTAGTATATATAATAATAATGAAAACATTTCAGAATTAATTGTAACGATTTGATCGAAAATTCGGAAGGAAGTAAACGCCCGATAATATCGTAAAACATATATTTTCGAAAATCCTGCTGAAGAGGTTTTTATAACTTGATTTCGATCATTGAAGTCGTTAACATCATTACAAGCTCTAGCAAAACGCATGAGTTGGGAGATATAAATATAGACATAAAAATCGAACAGGAAAAGCATCAATCAATGACGACAGTCAACCACAAACACACACAGAAACAATAAAAGGCCAAATAAGAAATCAAAAAACACAAAAGAGGTTGACAATAGGGCTACCGCCTTGAAACGGTAGTGGCAAAAAAGGGCCGCTGGGGGTTTAAACCAGGTTCTAGGGTGCACCAAACCTCACACTTACCCTACTGTCAATCCAATAAAACGGGACAGTGTAAATAAAGAAATCCCCGTTAATGAACTATTATTATTATAAAACCCGTATAATGAAGCACGAGGTACATCCCCATCCAGGCGTGGATAGTTAACACTGTTAATGTTAAAGTCATCTCTGTTATCATAGATTTTATTATGTATGACATCATTTGAGAGATGAAGATCGAGGAATGCTGTTTCAGTATTGGAACTGTTGGCTTTATTCAACGTCAGCTCTGGTGGATAAATGTTAGTAACCACATGAGCAAATTACGGAATATCAATAATGAGTATGTCATTTAGATACCGAGATGTTTTATTAAACGCATCAATAACTTCACTCTGGCTAGCAGGTGACAAACTCAACATAAAATCTATTTTGTAGCAGTACAAAACAAATCTTCCAGAAAAACAAGGGACATAATTCTGGTGTGACTGATACGATATTAATGGTTTTCAAACTTTTCCGAACTTTTATTGATGATAACAATATATGCAAGTTTAGTAAAGATCAAATAATAAATGAAGGTGCTGGAGTGTCCACAAGGCATAAAATTGCATCTATTTTAGGAAAACAAGGGCCATAACTTTAGTGTTACTTATCCGATTTGGCTGGTTTTGAAACTTGTCCGAGCTTTCATTGATATAAAGTCACTGGTAAATTGTGGTAAAGATCAAGTAATAAATGAATTTGCTAGTGTTCACAAGGCAGAAAATGGCATTTTTCAGCAAAATAATGGCCTTAACTTCGGTAATACTGATCCGATCTGGCTGGTGTTTGAACTTGTCCGAGCTTTCACTAACAATCTGTGCACGTTTGGTAAATATTAAATAATATTTAAATGAAGGTACTTGAGTATTCACAAGGCAGAAAATGGCATTTTTCAGGGAAAAACTAAAACCATAACTCTGGTGTTACGTATCCGATCTGGATCGTTTTCGAACTTTTCCGAGGTTTCATCAATATAAAGACCATTGCAAAGTTTGGTAAAGATCCGATTAATAATGAAGGCCCTATCGTTTTCACAAGGCAAAGGTAACGGACGACGGACGACGGTCAACATCCCATAAGCTCTGCTGGCCAACTTGTTCTATATGGGGCGACATTTGTAACTCAAAAACATGGGTTTTTTTCACTATTTTACATGGACTGCACCATATTTAAATAAATCGACACGATTTAAATCATTGCCACTATTTAAAAAAAATCCTCTTGATTTAAAGTATATCCTTATTATTTGAAATATATCCTTACTATTTAAATATTCCTAACGATCTAGCTAAATGTGCAACATTTGTGCAACATTTACTTAAAACGATAAAGTCCCCGCCCGCGCATAATTAAAATATTTCTATTTATGCTCATAGAGATTTTAATTTTGAGAGGATTTATTTAAATATAGTCAGTTGATGCAAATCGTCTCGATTTATTTAAATATAGTGAATTTAATTTAATTGTTGCACATTTATTATAACGAAGGTCGATTTATTTAAATCATAAATAATTATTTAAATCAAAAACATTTAGTTAAATCAAATGTATATATTTAAATCGTGAGGATTTAGTATAAATCGCAAGGATATACTTTAAATCGAGAGCATTTATTTAAATAGTGTATACTTATTTAAATCGTGTCTATTTATTTAAATAGGGTGCAGTCCATGTTACATAGTGAACTAAATAAACAAACGGTCCACCATTGTTCTATTTCATAATTCCAGTCCATTATTTATCTTGAACAAGTTTGCCGCGATGTGTTGGCGAACATTGCCGCAACTTTGCAGCAAACATGCAAACACGCATCGCCAGAACTTTGCAGAGAAACAATTTATGCAAATGAAGTTTCCTGCAAAGTTGCCGCACACACTTTTACTATGTAAATGAGGTCTGCGGCAAAGTTGAAAAGCAAACATCGCCAAAACATCGCCAGAAGATTACAGCTAAACGTGTTATGCAAATGAAGTTTGCTGCAAAGTTGCCGCACACTTTTACTTTGCAAATGAGGTATGCAGCAAGGTTGCGATGAACATCGCCAGAACATCACCAGAACATCACCAGAACATCACCAGAACCTCATTTGCATATTTGTTTGCTTTGCCGCAGACCTCATTCGCATGGGAAAAGTGTACCGCAACTTCGCCTCGAACTTGTCTGCCGCAGCTTTGCAGCAATGTTTGCCGCAGATTTGCAGCAAATAGTTGCCAGTGGTGTTGATGAAAACATGGCAAAAATTACAAAATGAACATTAATTCGGGCGAGGTGACGGGGGAATGCGATTTTATTCCTCTACCTGGATAAACAGTGGCCATATTCTTGCCCGTGAACCACACGGTGCCTACATGGTTGGCATGTCAAGCGTATGCCAATATTAACTGAACAAGTACCAGCACTAAAACAATTACAGCAGTTACATGTATGTGAATACAAATCAAATTTAACAAGGAACTGCAGTTGTGGTAAAAAGGAATGTTGCAAAGACGTTGTTTCAGATTTAGAAGACTGAACGAGCGATATATACCGGTTTAATTGCTACCATGACCTCACATTTACAAGGAAGTAAACATAAAAAATCACAGCATAATTTAATCATCTAGAAGAATATAAAATATGTCGCTAAAACTTTGACAGGAATTAAGAAAACTGAACGAGAGCCAGCTGAATTCCATTGGGCTTCACGGCGCATTATTACATACCTTACTATAAATAGTAACACATTTCAGTAGACAAACATGATTATCAATCCTTTTTCAAAATCCATAATCGGCACACTATGCCATTATGGATTATGGAAAATCGGCACACTGTGCTATTATGGATTATGGAAAATCGGCACCCTGTCAGTGATGCTGTTAAAATCGTGATAATCCTTGATAAATACATCAAGAGTGTCGTGTGTCCCTTTAATGGCCATTTTTTTCTAGAATATTACACATTGATTAAATGTACGTAAAATATGGTACAATTAGTCAGACGCTAGAAGGTTTCACAACACAGTGCAATTGTACTATGTATTATGTACTATGAATAAATAAATACTGAAAAGGGGATCCCTTGGAAGCAACAAACACAAACAAGAGATAAAGTAGCAGACTCGGTTTTATTGAGTCTGTTCATGAGGGGTCACCTATCACGCCTTCTAGCACCGGCTTAAGCGATATTCTACTTTAAAGTCACAAAGATTGGGTTTGATGATCTCAAAGTTTACTGGGCTATTCCGAACAGTCAGTTTCCAAGCTAAACGTCATTGTTTATGAAACAGTCATTTGTCCCCACTAAACGGTAAAAATCTGGGCCCCGTTTTATGAAACAATTTACGACCATTTTGATCGTAAATGCTTCACTATAAATTACACTTTTCAAATAAACGTGATTTCATTTCATTTTCTTATACATGTGATATTTTTGCACTATCTGCACACATAATTGTCTACATTGAATGCTTAGGTGAAAAAAGTGAACGATTTTAAAATTTAAGACTTATTGTAAGATGTTTAATAATACAGGGCCCTGGTATGTTGACATTTTTTTTTTAATTTGACTGGTGTCCTCCATTGCACTATTTTGTCTTTCACTCCAGAGTTTGGACCAGAATTCTTACTCTTAGTCAATATCCATAAAACTGTCATAATTTAGTGACAGAATTTAGTGACAGATTCGCATAATGTCAGACTTTTTATCTCACCTACAACAACAATAAAGATACCTTCGGCAATTAATAAACATAGTCAAAACACTACTTTTTATGACGCAAGAATTATCCTACCGTGGGTTTCAAGTGAGATAACTGTGTTCAGGTCTCACACCTCAATTAATTTTCCCATAGGGTTACTGTACATCCTTTTCCAACATATGAGCTTCAAAGCAGGGCAGCAGACATTGTTGTTGGTTTAATATCTTCAGTATAGCCAAGACCAGTAATTTAAAACAATAAAATACATAAGTTAGCCAGGTTGGTTTTTTTTCTCGCTCATGTTATGTGAACCCTATGGAAAATACAAAATTCATACACTATCTAGCTGAGTATGCGGTGCTTCGGTCAAACAATTCTGAAATTTGAATGAAACCTCATATCAACATGGGATTTTCTGTATCATCTGTCTTTTACACTGCAGATGTATGCTCAAGCAAAGAAAAAAATATTTTTCAAATTAAAAATTGCCTAAAATTGAGAAAAAAAAGAATTATTTTCTGTTTTCCTTTTGTCTCTAGGTCCGTGAGCTTTCAGGGGAGATAAAAGAGGTGTGAGACCTACTGATGTCTAGAACAGGATGTGTTTGTAGAAACAGAAGCATATACTTTAGATGAGATGACAATCACTGATAAATGTTGCAGTTATCTACTGTATCATATTCACTTTAGCGGTTAATAATAAATATACAATGAACACACTTTCTAAGTATCAACTTTTGTATGTTAATTAATTTTCTTATTTTAAATATATTTTAGAATAGATATATGATAAGTATTTTGTTTTGACCCATAGTTTGTAAAACATTTATGTTTTGTTTAAATTGTTACATCTTTTGAGAGTTACCCTTCCTTTATGAAAACATGAAATGTGCTGATAAAACACATAACATGAGTCAAAGATCGCTTAAAGATATAAAATTCTTAAAATTGGTATGAAACAAATCTTAAATAACCTCCCTTTAAATTGAATATTGTTTGAAATTCAAGTAACTGTAATTCAGCGTTAACATTAAATATTTCGAAAATTTCTTTTGCAAACGCATTTGTAGTGGTAACGCTAGTAAAACATTATGTCAAAATAATTTTAACTGGCATATTTTAGAATTAGGAACATCGAAAGCTTCACTAATTCGAAGTACTTAATAAAATCCTATATACCCAGTTGTATAAGTGTTATAACTTATTTCTCAGGAAATACATTGACTTAAAAGTTTTAAAATATGTTCATGCAATCAGAGCAGACGATTTACACTCGTTATTTTGCAGTTTATCCTTATCTCTAATCAAGCTCAAAATACGCAAAACAATGAGAATATTATTGACATATTCTTAACTAGGTACTTAGCAATTTGGTTTAGTGTAAGTGTTATCGATAAGTATGATAATTACCGGTTGTTTCAAGGGCCTTGTCATCACAACTGAATTAGTTTTCACTGTCGCGCAGCTGATCCGTAAATTGATTTAAAACGGAACAGTAATACTATAATTCAAAGTTATTTGTATATGTGTGTCATTATTTAAGAAATACAATATTTCCAGCAGGTTTATATTGTCCCAGATCAATACCTGGTGGGCGGGATTTGAAGTCCATTGATACCAAGGGTCGCAGGCCCGCGGTTTCGAGGTGTTTCAAGTTCAAGTCCCAGACACCAGGTTTTGATCTCGCACAAAATAAACCCGCTGGAAATATTTTATATCTAACATGGAACTTTATGTATCATGAAACACATTTTGTCGAGAGATTGCACAAAATGCAAACAAATTCTCATAACTTACATTTTATGTCTATCTCCCAACATCAAATGAGAAGAATATACAGCTTCATCCTGTTTAAATGTGTTAGAACGTAGCGCCGCTCAAAATAACGCATTTCATTGCGTTGTTGTTTTGCATCTGGCGTTAAAAATGACGTCTCAACTGTTAACGTGTTTTTTGACGTTTAAAAATGACGTCTTAACGGTTGACGTACATGACGTCAGAGGTTTATATAGCTTTTTTAGACAATCCCAATAACAAATCAAAATAGTATTTTAATAAACCATGTTAGATTTATCTATTAACCGGAAGGAACCATCAACAGAAAGTTATGAATATAACAAGTTCAGGTTATGTTTAATTTGGGGAAAAAAACATTAATTCTAATAGCAACAGACGAATAGAACGGCTAGCCTTCACAGAACAAAACTAGCCGAAACATACAATTTAAACAAAATTTCATAAAACAAATAATTATATGAAGACTACGAGTAAACAATAAATAATGTTTAAACACATTACTGCAACATTATTTATTTATAATGATCGGTAAAAGAACAAGTCACTCCGTTATAATAAATATAAATAATTAATGCACGTCATTTAACGAGTGTAAGACATCACAGAAACATAAAAACGTGTAATAATGACTATTATATATATTTACTATACAACTAAGACAGGTTGCTGTCATTTTTTTATTATTGCTCATTTAATGTTTCTTCATGACACCGCATATGCAAATGTGGAAACGTGGCTCCATCGTAAATGGAGTGTCTACTCTAAAATTTGCAGCAACTCTGCAGTTCTGCAGGTTAGAAGGTTCTAGGCCCATTCTCCATATGTTATCTAGATGTAAATGGAGGATGAGCCTGGCATGTTCATCCCTGTATGGCGCCATATAACATTGCTTGTGTTGGTACGCCGTAAAACCCCAATTCAATTAAATTCAATGCTACTTTAAATTATTGTATTTAAAGATGAAACCTGAATATTTGCCAAAGTGTCATTAATAGTAACCAAACGCACAAAAAGTAGCAAAAGTAATGAAAATATTATGTTTAAAGTAGTTATCCCGCCAACAACAGCCAACGTGTACAGTCCACTGTCTGAAAATACACTATGGTAGAAGTATTTCTTTCACTTTTTATCACCCAAAGGCACGTTATTGTTGGTACTCTAGCGATAGGAAAATAACTTACATATATATTTTATTATTTTATTGAAGTGACAAATAACATCGTTACAAAATATTACATTTACAAAACAATACAGTATAATATAGGCAATATTAAGTAAACAAATGAAAACCCAGCCTAATGAGACTTATTAGTCACTATAGAAATATCAATTGCATTATTGATTTTACAACTCAGTTAATAGGTATAACAAAAGTCAACATGAAAAATACAACAACAACAAAAAAAAAAGAAAAGGGATAGATCAACTGACATAACTAAATATGTACTGCTTATTGTTCTCCAAAATACAAAACTTAACTAATAATACATTTTGCATATAACAGCCTATTACGTAGACAGGTAGTATTCTGTATTTCCTTCATGTATAGGAGAGCATAGATACCCGTTGTTGAGTTTACCCGTTGTTGAGTGAAGACAAGTTGTAACCCAGTAAATGAAAACACTTCATTGACAGTCAAACTACAAGACACGCAGTCCCAGTAAATGAAAACACATATAAGACAACGCACTTCATGGAATTTGCTATTTACTAACGGCGTTTAAACCGAATGAACGCCGGAAAAAGCTAATCATTTCTTAAGTACTAATTATGTACTCCCACGTATGCAGCATTCGCTTTCCATTGTTCCTATATGACGTAAATGTATACAGTGTAAACAGAAATTATTGAAACAACTTGAATTAAAGTGGTATTGCCGATCGGGAATTCTCCGATTTATTATATTTTAAGTGGAAAGCTCACCTGTGCCAAGTTTTAAGGTCACATGAACTATTGTTTTACGCTGAGAAATGCTAGCAAATTGATCGGTGTTTAACATGGATTCCACATGTCTGGGTTTTCTTTTTATCATATAAACTATCATCTCATATTACCTTTAGCGTTCATGTTATAAGATTTTACCGAATGAAACAGCACGTAGATGCAACAGTTTTATATTGTTTTGCATCACTGGGTTTGACTCATATATAACAAAAATGAAACGATCTATAGACAATTATTATAATAATATAGTAAAAACGGTTGATCCACGTAATTAATATTAAAACTACACAGTCCCTATTTTAACTGGAATAACTCATGATTATGAATGCGACACGTGTGAAATAGTTTCAAATCGACGAACACCCAAAAGTCGGCAGAAATCAATGCGTAAAATTTCACATTTTTATCTAGCCTCCGTACAGGTAACATCAATAAACATACGGCTTCAGAACATATGTGATAATAAAAAAAGGTTGCCCGGAACGGGATTTAAACCACAGCCTTTCACTGGTAAGTTTTGGAGGATGTACGCTGAACCACTAGACCACGGCTATGTATTGGTATGTTGTAGTATTTTTAACATTAAATAGGCATTACGTAATAACAAGCGCGCACACACACAAACTCATCAAGCGCTAAATAACAAGTCGAGATATGGTTGTCTAAGGGGAAGTATTAGTTTCATATTGATAACATACAGTAGGCCTATTACACCAGGCAATGTTAATTTACACGTGCGACAAGATGGGCTACATATTTATTGATCCATCTTGACTTGCGTTCAAATACGTTATTTTGCCTCATTATAAATGGTAGTTAGTATACTATTTTCTCAAGAAGCGTTATAGTTCAGTTGATAGAGCACCGGACTTGCACTCAGAAGGCCGTGAGTTCAAGCCCCAAAAGAGGCTAACTTTTTTCTGTAAAAATTACTGTTACCTGTGTAATAGGTACGATGTGCACTGGTCGATGTCTGTACAGTAAATGATTTCCTGCGCTATATGTGCTCGCTTTTCGACATGAACAGGTGAACATCAAGTTACAAATAAAGACACGCCTACAAAGAAGAAATCGATTGATATAGAGACTCTGTAGCTTTAGGTAGAATAGTACTATAATATAAATAGGTCCTTATATAAAAAAAATATATATATATAGTAACACTATTCCTTTCAAAAACAATACATCATTATTCAGTGCTATTAAAGGTGTATGTGGATGTTTCTTTGATCAAGATCGATTGATCAAGTTTGTATTTTTCGTGTTTGTCAGTAAAGTGTTCAATATGGTCGTTAAATAGACACAAACAGAACTTCTCTAAGGCTGCTATTATTATTTGTATGAAACTGAGAAAAAAATGTTGTTCGGGTAGAGCCCTTTCAGATTATTTTTTTTGTTAGCATGTGCATAGTCCGAGATGGGCTTCGTTACTAGGTAAGTGATTTTATATACACGTTTACATTGGCATATGTATTATACACGTTTACATTTGCATATGGATTATACACGTTTACATTGACATATGGATTATACACGTTTACATTGGCATATGGATTATACACGTTTACATTGGCCTATGGATTATACACTTTTACATTGGCATATGGATTATACACGTTTACATTGACATGTAGTATACACGTTTACATTGGCATATGGATTATACACGTTTACATTGGCATATGGATTATACACGTTTACATTGGCATATGGATTATACACTACCAAAATTCCTTAACGTGAAATTCACGTGAAAAAAAAATAACGTGAAATTCACGTTAAGTTCACGTGAAATTCACATGAAAAGGTAACAATTCACTAACGTTAACTAACGTTAAATTATTTTCAACGTGAAATTCATGTGAAAAAACAACAACGTGAAATTCACCTTAAGTTCACGTGAAATTCACATGAAATACACTAACTTTAAATTATTTTCAACGTGAAATTCATGTGAAAAAAAAATAACATGAAATTCACGTGAAATTTACATGAAAAGGTAACAGCTACTAATGTTAAATTATTTTCAACGTGAAATTCATGTGAAAAAACAACGTGAAATTCACATGAAATTCATGTGAAAATGTAAACCATTAAGTAACGTGAAATTATTTTTAACGTGAATTTCATATTATAACACTCTTATAGAGTAAGTGAGATTTATATACACATTTCATATTACAAGTTTATAATATTTTGATAGTTAACAAGGAAAACAGGTTCATATTCCCTGCCTGGAAATTATATTCCTCGAACCATTATTTAATCAAGGATGTAGCTGGATGAATTTGAACCGTACGCCCGATGGGGTTCCAAGGGGCAACCGCCCCTTGGTCAGGGGGGCTCTTGACGATCGTAGATTTCATGATTTTTAGCTTAGCTTAAATGTATGTATAATTCAAGCGAAAGAAATCGCACATGTAAAGTCAATTCAAATAGTATAGATGTATTTATATTTTGAATAACAAATTAAAACAAGGGTGCAACATCTCTGCTGGAAATATGTTACCCCTAAACCCCTAATCTCCTACCCCACTTCGGATTTTATTGCATTTTTGGACTATTTATTTGTTTATTTTTTTCTGGCGAACTATACGTCCGGGCGTACGGGCCTGTTAATTATTTCTTGAGGGCTATTCCATTAAAACATACCTGGGACACCAGGAAGGCAATTTAATAAACATCTATGGGTGAATCCTGTTTTCTGAAATTTGGTTCTTTAAACTCAACTTTGCATCTATGAATGTGTGTTCAATTTCAAAAGTGCCTTCCTGGGGTCACATGTATGTTTTAATGGAATAGCCCTGACAGGATCTTTCAAATTAACATAAACAATACAGAGTCATTGTGATATGAAGAGGGTGGTGGGGTTGAGTTGGTTTTTAAATAATTATTCGAGTTATCTGGGGAACGAAACCATTCTTCCAATGTCGACGCATGGATTTAAATCTATCTTGAATAATTAGCTGTAAAAACAGTGATGTTGATTAGAGCTAAAATCTGGTCTTATCAGTAATTATTGACGGGCTACTACACATGCAAATTTGTAGTAGCCTGACTGACTCGATAGGACTTTCTGGTAGCCCGGACATCCAACTTTTGATAGCCCGCGTGCTCCGGGCATGTGATTTGCCGGACCCTGTCCAGTGATAAGCAGCCTTGTGTACAAATATTAAAATAATCTGACAATATTTGTCTGAATTATCGAGCGGGAACTGCCAATCCACTTAACTTTAAGTAAAAAATTGGCATAGCTTACACAATGATTTCATAAACAGTACTTATATTGCAGAGAACATGAAGTCCAAATAAATGCTTTTATATGTTTAATATGAAACTGAATAACATTATAACATTATGGTTGTTTTATAAATTGTATTTGTATGGACTATGGTAATTGTTTCAGATTGCCTCCAGTCCCTTTAAACATGCATCTGTAATCTCAATATTTGTCTTTAAAACAAATTGTGATCCTCCTTATGTTTGATGTACTTTGCTATATGTTGTTGTTGCATTTTCATTCTTAAACTGTTTTCCCTTCTCTCATATGCTCGTGTTGCATCTTCCCCAGAATGGTCATGAATTACACGAAGGCACTGGATAACTGCACCAACTGGCACATACAGTATATCTCATCATCGGAACTCCACTTAAGCCCGTGTGCCCCATTTGGTTGTCCCCCATATTGTGCCTTTAACACAACCGCAATTTCAACCACATTATTAGAACCAGTCACTCGAATCAGTTGTTTCACCTTTACAATTTTTTCCTGAAAATAGTGATAAAAACATGTATTTAATAATGTTATTTTCTACATTTATAGTATAGCATTACCAAACACCCAACTTGCTTCTTAGTAATCTAAATCCCAGGCCCCTACATAAAATAGCATTAGAACACCTCATATTGTTATTCTGGAAATGTAGTTATTTATAAATGTTGTTTTTAGTATAAAAACCTGTTTTACGGCTCCAAAAGAACTTTGCATTGAAAAAAACATTTTATAAAGTATAAAATATGTAAATCTAGATGGCTGCTGGGGTGTCACGAAATACCCAAATCTACATATTTCCACCAAATCCACCCAAATCTACCCCTAAACATCACAAATCCACAAAAAATCTACATTATATAGTAGTGCAATGATGTTATTGTATCAAATATCACAAACAAATAAATCATTTTTGCAAAATGAAGATGTAGTTGTTAATTTGTTACCTGATTAACCATTTTTGCGTTATTTTTACACATCGTGATAACAACATCTATTATTTTTACACACATTGTGATATTCATCAACCTGGGTGGCAACGAAATCAACTCACGTTCGTCGGTAGAAAGAATCTTCGACGGATTGCAGACAATCGTAGAAGACCTACGCTTCACATGGGTTCAACTAATCTACATTGCCAGTATAATTGAGCGTGGCTCTTTTAGGCTGTCTTCTGGCTTGACCAGAGAGATATAAAATCCGACGTAGTGTTAACAAAAAACTGGAAATACCTAGGGTCAGACCTAATTGACGTTGGGAAATATATACTATTTCCTAGGCATTATGATAAGGACTTGGTTCATCCCGAGTCACGACAGGGAGGGATTGCAAGGCATCATATACAGATGCTTTGAAAATCATCTATACGTTTAAATCTCGGCCCTTTTCAGGGCCAGCCTCAAACAGTCCTTTTCAGGACCAACAATATATATATGAAAGAAAATATCTTTCAATATAGCATTTTTCAACAAATCAAGGGCCATAACCTGTCGTTACTAACTAGATCTAGCTGGTTTTCGAACTTTTCCAAAATGTCATTGATATACCATGCTTTGCACAACTAGACATTATACTGAGGCTTCCTGCCACATTTTGTAGAAATCCAACAAGCCGTTTAGGAGGAGTTGCGCCGACAAGAAATTTAAAGTAAAAATGTCAAAGTGCCATAAACTCCGTCATAAATCAGCAAACTGGAAAAAAAGCGTGATATGCACAACTAGACATCTTACCGATGCTTCCTGACAAGTTTCGTCAAATTCCAACAAGGCGTTTAGGAGGAGTAGCGTCGACAATACATTTTTAAAAAAAATGTCAAGGGGCCGTAACTCCATCAAAAATCAACGAACCGGAAAAAAATGCAAAGGCACAGCAATGCTTCCTGCAAATGTATATTTATTAAAAAAAAAAAAAGAAAAAAAAAAGGCAAAACATCTGGTAAAGTTTAGTAAAGATCAGATGAAAAATGAAAGCCCTATCATATTAACGAGGCAAAATGTAGAATTTTTAACTAAATCAAGGGCCATAACTCTGCTGTTATTGGTCCGATCTGGCTGGTTTTCGAACTTGTGCGAGCTTTCATTGATATTAACTATCTGGTAAAGTTTGGTAAATATCGGATGAAAAATGAAGGCCTTTGGCCAGTAGAGCTAAAAATCATCAGCTCCAAAAAGTAGGTCAAGGTCATAGATGAAATCCAGGCATCCAAAAAGAAAGATGCACTACCGAAGACACAACTATGTCAAAATAGAAATTGTTTTCTTCCAAAGATTAAGCTATAAATTAGGTTTAAAACATGATCTAGTGCATAATTCTAGTTCATGAGAAAGTGATGTAAATGTAACAATTAAAGTTATCTGCCCTTTGCTTGGATGGTGAAGGTCACATCCACATTTGCTTTGTCACGTTGCAATGTACCAATCAAGATACAACTATAAGCAAAGTCTGAAAGGTCTTAATGCATACAGTTTGTGAAAAAGTGACCTAAACGCCAAAGTTGAAGGTAAAAATTATAAGGTTATCTGCCCTTGTTTGGAGTGTCAAGGTCACTTCCACATTAGTTTTGGCACGTTGCGATGTACCACTCAAGATACAACTATAAGCAAAGTTTTAATGCATACAGTTTGCGAAAAAGTGACCTAAATGCAAAAGTTGAACCTAAAAACTATTAAGTTATCTGCCCTTTGCTTGGAGGGTCAAGGTCACTTCCACATTTGCTTTGTCACGTTGCCATGTACCACCCAAGATACAACTTTATAGTCTTAAAGCAAAGTTTGAAAGGTCTAGTGCATACAGTTTGTGAAAAAGTGACCTAAACGCAAAAGTTGAACCTAAAAATTAGTAAGTTATCTGCCCTATGCTTGGAGGGTCAAGGTCACTTCCACATTTGCTTGGTCATGTTGCGATGTACCATCCATGATACAACTATAAGCAAAGTTTGAAACTTCTAGTGCATACAGTTTGTGAGAAAATGACCTAAACGCAAAACTTGAATGTTGCCGCCGCAGCCGCCGCCGGAAAAGCAACACCTATGTCTCTTTTTTTCCTCGAAAAGGCGAGACAAAAACTGACTACAACGCGTCATACATCAACTTTTAATGTTGTTATCACAATGTGTGTACAAATAACTAATGTTGTTATCACGATGTGTAAAAATGACGCGAAAATCGTTAATCAGTAACAAATTAACAACTACATCTTCATTTTGCTAAAATGATTTTCTTTTTGTTATATTTGATACAATTACATCATTGTAACAATTACATCATTGTACTACAGTATAATGTAGATGTTTTGTGGATTTGTGATGTTTAGGGGTAGATTTGGGTGGATTTGATGGAAATAGGTAGATTTGGGTGTTTCGTGTTACCGGGCTGCTGTCGCATGTCAAGCAGCTGTGGGAACAGGGCTCGAAATTAGCACTAGTCCTGTAGCCCGAGGCTAGCAAAAATGCTGCCGGGCTAGCAAATGTTTGTGTCTGGGTAGTCGGATGGGCTAGTAACAAAACAATTTCAAATAAGAAATAAATTATAAGTCGATAGATTGTGTAGTGACAGCACTGTCTAACTTAACAGGTCTTTTAAAAATCTGATATTTTCAAAAGTTTCAATAAATGCATGCCTATAGGTAAAAACCGAAACTTGAAAATAGTATTTTCTGTTGAATATTATATTGGGCTAGTAAATTTTGAGCAGGTCTAGTGATTTTACCCAACTACTAGACCGGTAAACTAAACATGTTAATTTTTAGCCCTGGGGCATGTCACAAAAGATGATTTAATTATATGGAAACCAATGAGCCCATGTTGGGGTATAAAAACAATGTTTAAACCTGGGACGTGACATCATCTAGATTCAAACCCAGGTCTTCTGGGTCGAGAGGCAAGTTAGTCTCATTTATTCGTCATCTGGGTTGGGTTTTTGTCACATACGGATGTTTATAAATGTACCCACGCTGTCGAAGGACGGTGCATGCAGTCCGTTGAATGATTGTCATATTTTGACAGATCAACGTATACTATAGATGCCATTGTAGGATGGCGCATATCAAAAATTGTATCGCCATTCGTAATAGTAGACGCCATTCGTAATAGTAGACGTGCATTTTATCCAATAAGAGGCGAGTATGCGCACTCCCATAAATTATTAATCATTTTTTAAATAAAAAACAATACTTACAACTTTATGAAGACGAGAGTTTATCAAGACTGTCATCATGTACGTATGGTTTGAATTGAAGGGGAACCAAGTATCTTATCTCCTTCATCAATTGTTTTCAAATTAGTAAAGGTCTGTGATGGCATTCCAGTCCAAGCTCACGGGAATGTCTTCAATAATTACTGACTCATCCAATATGGTTTGTCCATTTGACATATGTAGATTCCTGCTTCATTTAACCGTCGTCCAAAAAATCATTGTTGGAATCATGTTCAAATTCAGACTGTAAATTGGCTTGATCCTTCATTAGGTCCTTGAACTGACGTTCAGAATAATTGTACGGACACATTTGACACCCCTAGTGTGTGATAAACAAGCAATCGATACACGAACATGTTGGATCGTTCTAATAACATGACATAATAAATGCTTGTCATATAAATAGGGTAAAGCGAAATTTACAACAAACTGAAAGTGCGCCATCCTGTCAAAATTATGTCAAAATAAACTCAAACCCGAACAGAAAAGACTATAAATACTGATGTCGTCATTTGGGAATATATATTGCGACGTAGATATCTGAAAACACAGTTGCAAGAAATTGAAGACACACTATTATACGAGATATATGTAAAGGTAAATAAGTTTTTAGACGAAAGGGATATAATAAAATGATCACCCAGTCCCATTCATTGTTGACGATGAGAAAAAATATCGACATACGTTTTTACCTGACCGGCGCGCGATTTTATGGCAGACGAAGCGTTCTTCCAAAACATCAACAAACGAACAAAGATAACATTAACAGGACTTATGCATCGACAGAGGTATGTATACACTGTATCGGGATGAAACAATATGTGTAGTGAGTAACCGGCTTCTTTACATATGCCGAGTTTCTTTACATAAGCCGAGTGAAACATTTGAGAGACACTGAGTGAACGTTTTCATGTTTTGATAATTTTGCACGCCACTTTGCAGAAAACTGGTCAGCACATAATTTCGTCGATAAAATCTCATACTTCTAAGGCCTTTGCCAGAGTTTCTTGGATAAGCCAGAGTTTCTTGGATAAAGTAAACCGACCTCTCGCTTACAGGGCGAGACTGCTCTATCCCCCCACCCCAACTCCATCTCCATCCGGTGCGACTTTCAAACCTTCACCGAATTATCCTCATCGCCAATGAAGTAAATAAAAGAGGGTGAAGACTCGAACCCAGGGTCCTCGCTTACACGGCAAGTGCTCTACCAGCTGAGTAATCCGAGCCTTCTCTCACCATAAAAGCCTTCGTTTTTTTCTTTTTCTTTTTTTTTCTGTGGCATTTTATGGTCAGAGGAACTGCAACTTTATCGACTGTAGTGACACAATAAAACATTTATGTTTTGAAGTACACTTTAATTTACTATATCCGCCATATTGTCATTTTGCATATTAATTAAATTCCCGTGATATTCTCGTGCATGGTATTGTTGATTTAGATGCAAGCCAGATATTGCACTTTTATTTTTTCACATTCAATTTTCTAGAGTACGCCCATGCGTACAGGAGTATGCCTGGCTACGCCCCTGCCACCTGCCTCTCTCTGGGGCGGCTCTAAATAAACAATATTCAATTCAATTCAATTGATTCATGCAGTCATTACGTCTCCACCCAATATATTATGTGTTATAATACCACCTTACACTCGATCACATATCGTTGAGAAGCCCCCTGCGGACACCATGGCCTCCTACGCATAGCCCATAGTATCCGCGGACACCATGGCCGGTGCGGACGCCATGGCCTCCTACAACTGGTCATAATTGTAAAGTATTATTGCCATTAAGTATACATAATGTTCATACAATTGCTGATTTTCCCCCCATCAATCAATAAATGTGCATATTTGTAAAAACTATATATATGATCATTTAGAACTATGATATCATAACTGTCACACTCACAGTGTTGCAATATTTATATGTTAACACCTGTTGTTGATTTTTATTACTGGACTCTTCATTGTTGCATGTATAATGTAGTTATATTGGGTGGAGTTATTTTTGTAGTAAAATAGTCCCGATTAAAACTAAATTGTTTTCATGCATTATTTCAAATCTTGCAAAATCTAATTTTCAAATATTCTGAAAATTATATTTACACAAGAAATAAATAAGTTTCAGGCAAACATATTCCAATTTAACAGGTTTTACCAAAATCTTGTAATTTAGTAGTTAGCAGAGATATATGTGAGTCCAAGGAACGATAACTCTGCGATGTTTTAATTATTAACAGCAGGATAGTCAAGAAACCCAACCACCTGAGAGCCAAGATCTTTTCTCTGAATATGGAGGCAGAAACACAAGTGTTGCAAGTACTGTAACGGGAATCATGTGCTGATGATCAAAATATGTACCTATATATATAATCATGATAATATATATAGATATTAATAGTGATAATAAAAAAAAAGTACTGAAAGTAAGCAAAACCTGGTTTCCATAATTAAATCGTCAAAGTCATGAGATTTTTGCAAAGATAAATTGAAGTGTGCGAAGTGTCACTTTTGGTGTGTTTTTTTTCATATAAAATTTAAAAATATGCAGATCTATAGACATTACCGTTATACATAACCGCAAAAATCCCACAGAATTTTCTTTCAGTTAGAAATTCGCCTGTTAGACGCAGATTTATTCACTGTGTAGAATGTTGACCTGTTTTGTAATGCACTTTGATTTATGATTTTAGTCGGCTGTAGATGTGTTTTATTATATCAACAACGGGGTGTTCTGCCTCTACCACAAAAAAAATTTGACCATCATATATGGCCTAACGTGTGCTCAAAATTATGTAAAACACTATGCAAACAAACTTGATAGAAACAAAGGTATACATGGAGCACACAAGACATTGGTTGATAACATTTGCACACATGTCGCAAGATATTTATATTTCTCTGGATAAACGAGTTTACATAGGGTATATATATATATGTAATTTCACTTGTGTGTCAATTAATGGTGTAAAATCTGAGGGTGTGGATTTTTTTTCAAAATGTACTCTGGTCTCTGGAAATGCGCGATTAATGGGAGTTAATTATGATTCAGTGAAATTTACACATACAATTTTTGTCTCGCCTTTTCGAAGAAAAAAAAAGACATAGGTGTTGCTTTTCCGGCGGCGGCGGCGTCAACATTCAAGTTTTGCGTTTAGGTCATTTTCTCACAAACTATGCACTAGACCTTTTAAACTTTGCTTATAGTTGTATCATGGGTGGTACATCGCAACCTGACGAAGCAAATGTGGAAGTGACCTTGACCCTCCAAGCAAAGGGCAGATAACTTACTAATTATTAGGTTCAACTTTTGCGTTTAGGTCACTTTTTCACAAACTTTATGCACTAGACCTTTCCAACTTTGATTATAATTGTATCTTAGGTGGTACATGGCAACGTGACAAAGCAAATGTGGAAGTGACCTTGACCCTCCAAGCAAAGGGCAGATAACTTAATAATTTTTATGTTAAATTTTTGCGTTTATGTCACTTTTTCACAAACTGTATGCACTAAGACCTTTCAAACTTTGCTTATAATTGTATCTTAAGTGGTACATGGCAACGTGACAAAGCAAATGTGGAAGTGACCTTGAACCTCCAAGCAAAGGGCAGATAACTTAATAATTTTTAGGTTAAATTTTTGCGTTTAGGTCACTTTTTCACAAACTGTATGCACTAGACCTTTAAAACTATGCTTATAGTTGTATCTTGCGTGGTACATCGCATGGTAATACTGCCGAATCTGTCATTTATAGCACGGCTGAAATATACCGGCATTTATAGCACGGTTTTGGCTCCGACCTTCAGGTTTATGAAAATTATATCATAAGCAAGAATTTATACTTACACAATGACATGAAGTCGCTTTTTTATTGATCTGATATTACATTAGGCCCTATTGTTGATGTGCATGACTTTTTTCTGACCCCACGTGTAATATCAGATTTTCCAGGACTCGTATAAAACGTGGATATGCAAGAATAAGCATATAATTACGGTGTTTTTGTCCCAATTTTTACTTCGTTTTTTGTTTATAAATATTGGCTAGTAGTTAATGATATAGAAAATGACATGATCTACAATTGTTTCAAAATTAAAATAACCTGTAGAGGCCACTTAAAACGGTATATGAGACAATGGTGGGTTCGTGCAAGCACTTGAACACTTTACTGCCACTTCACAAACAGGAAAAATGAGAAAAAGAAAAAGAAAACTGAAACTGAACCTGAAACTGTTGCAAAATCAAAATTACCCAACCATAGTTACCATAGTGCATTTAAATAATTTACAGCCACTTTAAAACAATAGGAACTAGTGAGACATGCGAAACTTAACACCCACTTAACATCTACTTCACAAACAATTACAATAAAGCGACTTTTATTTATTCTCTTTAATGCCTCTTTACAGAGATAACATGTCTAGCAACTCTTTGTGTGTGATACAATGATTACAAATTGTTTAAGGGTTGACTTTGTATTTGCATTTAGCACGCATCTGTGTAGAAAAGTAAGCAATTTTTGTCTCGCCTTTTCGAAGAAAAAAAGAGAAATAGGTGTTGCTTTTTCGGCGGCGGCGTCAACATTCAAGTTTTGCGTTTAGGTCATTTTCTCACAAACTGTATGCACTAGACCTTTCAAACTTTGCTTATAGTTACATCATGGGTGGTATACATCGCAAGGTTACAAAGCAAATGTGGAAGTGACCTTGACTCTCCAAGCAAAGGGCAGATAACTTACTAATTTTTAGGTTCAACTTTTGCGTTTAGGTCACTTTTTCACAAACTGTATACACTAGACCTTTAAAACTTTGCTTATAGTTGTATCTTGAGTGGTACATTGCAACGTGACAAAGCAAATGTGGATGTGACCTTCACCATGCAAGCAAAGGGCAGATAATTTTAATTGTTACATTTACATCACTTTCTCATGAACTAGAATTATGCACTAGATGTTTTAAACCTAATTTATAGCTTAATCTTTGGAAGAAAACATATTCTATTTTGACATAGTTGTGTTTTTGGTAGTGCAACTTGTTTTTGGATGCCTGGATTTCATCTATGACCTCTACCTACTTTTTGGAGCTGATGATTTTTAGCTCTACTGGCCAAAGGCCTTCATTTTTCATCAGATCTTTACCAAACTTTACCAGATTGTTAATATCAATGAAAGCTCGCACAAGTTCGAAAACCAGCCAGATCGGACCAATAGCAGCAGAGTTATGACCCTTGATTTAGTTAAAAATGCTATATTTTGCCTCGTTAATACGATAGGGCTTTCATTTTTCATCTGATCTTTACCAAACTTTACCAGATGTTTTTCCATTTTTTTATTATTGTTAGTATATATTTGCTTTTTTATATTTATTTTTTTTAATAGATATATATTTTTTTAATTTCCTATTTCATTATTTTTTTGTTTTAATTAGTTTTAGTTTTTAAATTGAATAAAAAAATTGTTTGAATTCTATTAATTTTTTTATTTCTTTTTTTTTAATAATTATTTTTTTGTTTTAATTTTCTAATTTCATTTTTTTTTTATTTCTTTTTTTTTTGTGTGTGTGTTAACGCCATGTTAGCAGGAAGCATTGCTGTGCCTATTGCATTTTTTTTCTGGTTCGTTGATTTTTGATGGAGTTACGGCACCATGACATTTTTTTTTTAATTTCTTGTCGGCTCTACTCCTCCTAAACGCCTTGTTGGATTTCGTCTAAACTTGGCAGGAAGCATCGGTAAGATGTCTAATTGTGCATATCGCCCAGTTTGCTGATTTATGACGGAGTTATGGCACTTTGACATTTTTACTTTAAATTTCTTGTCGGCGCTACTCCTCCTAAACGGCTTGTTGGATTTCTACAAAATTTGGCAGGAAGCCTCAGTATGATGTCTAGTTGTGCAAAGCATGGTATATCAATGCAATTTTGGACAAGTTCGAAAATCAGCTAGATCTAGTTAGTAACGACAGGTTATGGTCCTTGATTTGTTGACAAAATGCTATTATTGTATTTTCCTTTGTTAAATCGGTAGTTACTTCATTTTTTATCTGATCTTTACCATATTTGTTTAGAATGTTAACCCCTTTTTACCTGTATAACAGTTTATGTTATTAATTTTATTAAAATCAGGTTATTATATAATTTAAGAAATAGATCATCCTTTAAGGTGTATTATATCAATGTTGGTGGTTCATGTGTAAATAATTAATTTCACAAGCTGTAAGGTAGTAATGGGACAAATAAATGACTTGTTCTAATGTTGTATACATATGAAAACATAAAAAGAAATAAAGTGCATCCAAGTATAATTATAGTATCATAAGTTATTTTTCTGATTTATTACATTTTGGCAAATGAACATTTTAAAGTCCTAAAAGCAACTGTTTGATACATGTCTTATTTCCATACAGATCATGTCAGAAAAGGGTGATGATTATGGTTGTTTCGACATACCACGTTTGGCCCAGTTTCTCTTCGGAAGATTTCGAGGGGATCTGGGATAGGACCTACTTCTTCAGCTAAACTGGCTAGTTAACTGGTTAATTAATGACAAATAATTATAGATGTCTGGTCAGATCTTTACCAACAGATTTGCCAAGTTTTCTGACTAACACACCCTCAAAATAGTCGAGGTTCTCATTTCTGATAGAATAGTAATTACAATCATACAAATGGTTATTTTTCACCTCTTGGTGAATTTTCCTTAAATTATGTGGACATGTTCCACAGATCTGTGGTTGATCAAAAATGACATTAAATTCCATGTAAATCACAAATCGCTTTCACAGCTTTAAAACAGAATGTATATCACAAAACCGATAACATTCATGCTTAATTTAACACCTGCTCAACAGAAGATACTATGTCAATATCTGTTGGTATAATTTTAAGAAGAGATGATCCTGTATTTTAAAAAAAAAGTATTTAGGGATCACTTTTTAGTTGCTGCTTTGTCCGTCCGTATATCAATGCAATGAGAGGACATGTAGAGTACAAGAACCATAACGCTATCTTCATTCAAATTGGAGTTACTGCCCTGTGTAATTTTATAGTTACATTTTTTGTCCGGAACATATTTAAACTCAAAAACTACTAATGGGATTGTAATGAAACTTCAATCAATGATAGAGGACAAAAAGAGGAAGTGCACAGCACAAGAACCATAACTCTATATTCATTCAAATGTATTGCCCACTATTGCAAATAGTAGGTCAGTGTGAAAGACCTTGATCTTTGTTTTCACACTATTAAAACATTTCATGTAACTGATAGCATTTTTCTAATTTCTCTCTAAACAGTTTGTCTTTGAAATTTAGGCAGTTGATCATTGAATGCTATTGGCACTCATTTCTGTTGTTGTAGCCATAAATATGTCTCTCTTTTCATTTAGCTATTTTGCTAATTTTCAAATATTTACAGAGATCATTTGCCTATGTCAATGGGATGATGCGGGTAAAAAGGGAAGGGTCCACACCCAGTGTTCTTGCCCAGTGGCTAAGTTCTGGGAGAAATTCAAGCAAAGAGTGGACAACCACACAGCCAGCACTATAGAAAACAAGGCAAAATAGGTCATGACAAATAAGGAGATAAATTATTGGCTACAAAATGCCCTCTATGTATGTATAATTATCCATGTATATTTGTATACAGCTAAATACGCCTAATTTTTGTAAACATAACTATTATTGTGGAACAACAATAATATTTCCAAAGCTACAATTTTAATGAATTGTTGTTTTACGGCTTATTACCATTTTGTATAGATCATTTAGAGCCACCCCAGGGTGTGGGCATGTTAAATAACAATATAAGAATCTTGTCAATAATAACAGTAGGGCACGGTTCCCAGATTCATATATGTCCTACTCCTCTCTCTGGGGCGGCTCTAAAACAACAATTCAGTTCAATTAAAAGTTATTCATGATCCAAGTCATTAACTTATTATTTATCAATAACGACTCTTAATAAATCATTAATGCCAAAAAAAAATACCTGTGTTTCCGGTTGCCCGACCGACCCTATGTTTAAGGGACCGACCATAAAACTTTTTATGAAAAGAAACAAATATATATTTTTTTTTTTTTTTTTTAATTTCTTCTGAACAATGATTTATCACAATATGTCGAGGTAAACTGACATCGCAGAGAAACTTTCAGTTGTATCAACAACTTGTATGGGGTTTATGAGATAAATACATGTAGAATCTCACAATATCTTGCTCCAAAAAAGAAAAAGGAAAAAAAATGCCTACCGACCTACACTATTTTTTAGAGCTTGCAATAGGAAACACACCTATTTTTATTTTTTTTGCCTAACATAAAGTAGTTTTTGATTATTTAAAAAGGCCGCATAAAGTGCCTGACACTCTTCGATACCCAACGTTTTTCATCACGTGACATTATGTCAACCCGTGACATTTTGGTGCGAATGTCTGTATGACGTTGGGTCAGTTTTATACCATCTTAATTATTTTGTGTCACCTGCATAGCATGGCAAACACTTAGGGATCACTGTGTCCGCCGTGAGGTCTGTCACACTTTAGCCTGCAACCTAACCTTGGCCATGATTTGAAAAGTATTTGACCTTTGTCCATAAAAGTTCACACACATCTTCATCTTAACTCAAGGAATGTCATTAATCATGTCCAAAAGCTCTGACTTCCATTTTTGCAGAGTTATCCCCCTTTTCATCAAACTTGAACCTGTAAGCTTATAACTGGCCATAACTTGAAAAGTATGTGATCTATGTTCAAGAAACTTAACTTCACACACATCTTCATCTTACTTAGAGAAATGTCATTACACATGTCCAATAACCCTGACATTTTGACAGAGCTATGCCCCTTTTCATAAATCTTTAACCTGTAAAAAAACCTGGCTCATCACATGAAAAAATATTGACCTATGGTCTTAAAACTTTATACAATTTTTCTTTATCAATTATTCAATGCTGTTGACTTTTATTTTTGGCAGACTTATGTCCCTTTTTATAAAAGTTTAACCTGCAACCTAACTTAGCTAATAACTTGACAAAACATTGACCTATGGTCATGAAACTTTATACAAGTTTCTACTTTAATATCAATTATCCAATGCAGAGGTATGCCCCTTTTCGTGAGTTTTATCAATTAAAAAAAAATCTGCTCCATAATTCATGAAGGATTGCACCCCGTCTTCAAATGTTTTTAGTTACGATTTTACTTGCTGAAATTAGCACATGGCAGGCGATAAGTGTTGCATGGAACACCCTTCTAGTTTAAGGTTTTTGACAGTAACGTTATATGATAAAAATAATCTTACACTCGTATTCATTTCATAAAAAGATGAAACTCGTTGAATAATCTTATTACCGTATTTTACTCAATTATGCTTGTAAAATATAAAAATTACCAATTTGTTGCATATTTTTCATATGAAACGAGCTCTCGTGTAAGATCCTCAATGTATTATAACACAGTGTGAAATTGACACCTAGTAAGAAGTAATTTAATAAGCATGTCTGTTCAAGTCAGACATTATATGATAGGTTACTCTGTCTTTCTATTTTTTCTTTTTTGAGAATTAACTTCAAAGCAGATAGAGATATGCACTAAGGTTTTATGTTGTAAACTACATTATTTATTGTCAGTCAAAGATCACTATCACAAGTCAGTCAACTATATCATTGGAAATGATGATGGAATAATAATATTAAACAAAAAGAAAAGAAGTGCATGTTTGGAAGGAACTAGAGACAATCTGAGCGAGTAATTGGTGCCAATATACATATATTCAAGAGAAAACCCTCTAAATGTGCTTCAGCTTCCTATGAAATGTGCGCATGCATTAAATAAGCTGCATATTTAGTTTGGTTGAATCTGATATTGAGGAAAATGTTTAGTCTGGAAAACCAAAGTCTTGGTTGGTTTTGTTGCTATATCATGAATATTAATTTAAATTGTGATTATATCGCTAGCGCTAGTACATAAAATTCAAATAAAGTGTACATACTTCGATTACACAACAAGAATTTCAAAACCAAAGTCTTGGTTGGTTTTGTTGCTATATCATGAATATTAATTTAAATTGTGATTATATCGCTAGCGCTTGTACATATAATTCAAATAAAGTGTACATACTTCGATTACACAACAAGAATTTCTAAGAACCTTAAAGCATCCTATGAATTAATATAAATGATTTTATAACAAAAACTATCGTAGTTGGCAAGTTTTCCAGACAGAACTATTTCATTAACATTAATTAAATCATATGATCACGTGACCTACTTTAATGCGTATGCATATTGAATATGAAGCTGTAACATTATTGTGGTTTTATTCGCATTTGGATTGACACCCATAAAACGTCCACATCACCTCCCGTCCTTAATAACTATAGATTTAGCAGTTTAGCACCAAAGTTAATGTCAAAAAAGGTTAAGGTCACATACTTAAACAAAACATACACTGTACTGTATAATCACTATTATGAGGATCAATATGGTATTAAAAACCGTTCCAAGGCGGTAGCCCTATTGTCAAACCTTTTGTGTTTGTGATGTCGTTTGCATTTAATACTACTTTTGTCTTCTTGTTTGTCTGTTTGCGGGTTTGTTTCTGTGTTTTGTGGTTGACTGTCCTCCTTGAAAGCTACTTTCCCTGTCCGATCTTTTTATATATTTCTAATAACTTCCATGTAAATTAAGTGCTACAGAATGCAACTCATTTCAGTTTTAAATGCCAAATTATGTCATCACCAGGGTGTTTTAATATGGTAATACATGCATATTTTATGTAATAATTCTCTAATATCTGTTTAAAATATTTCTTTTGCAGGTAGATGTAGCAGTCAAATGAAATACTGAAATTTCGTGAAAAGAAAAGAAAATAAAACATAAAAAAATAATTGATTTGTTGTTTTGCAAAGTCATGTTAATACATTATTAAATTAAAAAAAAAGACTTAATACTATGCATTTCACATTAAATTTACATAGACTCAGATGAATTGTTTTTGATTTATTTTACATTGATTGTAACGAAAGCTCTCTGAATCACTCTTGATGTCTTTCTGGGTAGAACCAGAACTAAACATTGCAGATATTAAAAGTGGCTTTCTCAGGGACACAACACATTATGGTCATGGCGGGGATCGTACCCTTGACTTCTCGATTCAAGGTCCAGCACTCTACCAATAGGCCACAGTGCTCCACAAAGCTACGATACGCAGGACTGCCCGCTTTACGTCCCCTTCTGACTGACGAGGATAACGAAGGAGTGTTCTCCCCAACATCGACGAAGCACAGTGTTGCAGATTTGACTTAACCAATGAACCCATGCTGGGGTATAATGATTGTATATAAAGGTCCACTTGAAATGAGTACTAACGTGAATTTCACATGAACTGAAATTCATGAGTAATGTGAATTGAAATGAGTACTAAGGTGAATTTCACATGAACTGAAATGAGTACTTATGTGAATTTCATGTGAATTGAAATGATTACTATGTGAATTTCAGGTGAATTGAAATGAGTAATAACGTGAAATTTTTAACGTGAAATGAGCACCAACGTGAATTTCACACGAATTTAACGTTATTTCACGTTAAATTAACGTGAATTTCACGTTATTTTTTTAACGTTAAATTCACTTTCTTGCTCGTTTCATGTGAAATTCACGTTAAAGATTCACGTGAAATTCACGTTATTTTAACGTGATTTAACGTTAAGATATTTTGGTAGTGTTCACGTTTACATTGGCATATGGATTCTACACGTTTACATTGGCATATGGATATTGGATATTGTCCATGTACAAGTAAAGCGTCCACAAGCTCTTTTGGACCTCTTGTTTTTGACTAGTTTTAGGACGCACGTTACGTATCCTGTATATGTTGTCCTGCATATGATGTTTACCTACACGAGCAGGATAAAAGTACTTCTTAGTATAACAATGATCAGTGATCAACTATAAGTGGTAAAGGAAACCGACATTTATTGTATCATTGTCAACAGTGACAGAATACTGAGCGCTAGGAAGTTTATGTGGACGTTTACATCAAATAGAATTACTAAACCAGAGTAATGTCAAACGATACAAACGTCACGTTCGAAAGATCGCTACTAACCGTGTGCACAAAACATGGCTTTATTGAATGTGAATTTGCCATGTGGCTATTGCGGACGATACCCCTTATGTTGCTTATGATTGGAACTTTCGGCAATGTCATGAGTTTTGCGGTTCTTGTACGGCGACGCATGAGAACGTATACCACAACTGTGTATCTACTGTTTTTGTGTGTGTCTGACACTACAGTTCTTTGGACTGCACTTTTTCGGATGACTCTCTTGCGATTGTTTGACGTAGATGTTAGGAACTGGTCGTGGTTTAACTGTACCTTCATGCAATGGGTAAGTCTGACGGCTGCCGGTTTTTCTATATGGATTTTAGTAATCATGACCATCGAGCGGATATATCGTGTCAAGAGACCTATACAAGCGAAAGTGATGTGTGTGCCTAAAAACGCTTTGAAAATTACCGTGGTAACTCTCTTTATAATTGCTATTTCTACAGGCCATTTATTATTTGGATTTCGTATTCAAGATCTGGCCATCAACTCAAACGCAAGTCATGAGGTTGATACTGAACACACTAAACAATGTGTACATTCCTCAAGCGAATATTCAACATTTTACAAAGGTCCTTGGATGATGATGGCAGGTCTTATCTCAAACATAATACCGATGGCAATAATTATTACAGGGAATGCTCTTATAGCTATTACGCTAAAAATTCAATCACGGAGAAAATCAACGCACAAAGAAGCCGTTCTTTCCTCGAAGGAGTGCTCTGCGATTAAGTTGTTGTTTATTTTGTGCGCGTTTTTCGTTCTGACTACATCCCCCTACAATGTTTACAGGATTGTTAAAAACAAATTCAATGACGACGTCGAGACATATGTCAAACTGAAACTCGCCTCTGTCATCGTGCATTGTCTGGTGTGGAGCAACTTTGCCTTCAATTTCATCTTGTACTTCGTAAGTGGATCGCTGTTTAAAAAGGAGTGGAAACGTCTTGTAAATGAAATTTCAGAAAAGCTTGGATTTAAATGTCTATACTCTAGTGACAGAGAAGAACAAAGCAGCGTTAATATGACGTCGGATGGTGGTAGAACGACGGTCAGTCAAGTATAGCCTTACATTGCGTATAGCTTGAACACGGACGTCATGTGTAACTTACCAATATATTCGACGCTGCTTTTTTGGAATGCAATTGCTTACCAAGTTTGGTCGAAATTCTTGGCACATTGTCTTTCAAAAAAACATTCATATTTGCGTCACAATTAAATGTGATACTTAAAGAGGCACACTGCAGTGTTTATCAAGCCTTAACATTGCACCTCAATTTATTAATCTACCACTTGGACGTTGAATCTGCATGCATATATCAAATAAAGGTCAACAACATATGAGAGTTGTTAAGTTTCCTTCGTTATTCTACTAGAGGTTTAAATAGATTGGTGATGCGATATAATCAGCATAAAGAAATATTAAGTAATAATAATAATAATAATCTGTGATGTATTCACATAATTATTTAAAACATATCTTTGTTATTCATGCCTGGTTGAGTCGAAAGAACGAAAGAAGTTCCCAATTTAGTAAATAAAATAGATATAAAAGTCGAACAGGAAATATAGCACAGTCAACCATAAGCACTCACAGAAACAAACAACAACTACAAAGATGAATAAAAGATATGACATCACATATACATAAAATGGTCGATAATAGGGCTACCGCCTTGAAACGGTCAGTGGCAAAATAGGCCGCTCAGGGTTTAAACCAAGTTCTAGGGTGCACCAAACCTCACTTTTATCCTATTGTCATCTCAGTAAAACTTGACAGTGTAAATAAAGATATCCAAGCCAAGTTATATTTCCTAGCAAACAAGGCAGCATTAATAATCAATATAACACACACATGATCATGTATGTGTGGATATTAAAAGCAGCCTAAAAGCCACAAAGCAAGTACTCAATGACCTGGAAGAAACCAGAGTAACAAGAGAACAAAGAGGGTACCACAAGACAAGAGTTAAGACAAACATCAAACGCTACCGTCCTTAGAGGGATTTAGGTAGACGTCATTATAGGGTCCATAATCTGTCCGGTCATCGCACAGTCAAAGAGGACAGCATAGTGACTAACTGTAAATGGGTTAACCACTCAGCATACAGTGCATTGCAAAATGATAGGGTCATTAACTTTCTTGATAAACTTTATAACAATTTTAATAAATATTGTATGAAAGTGATTATGACCAAGGATCTTACGAAGTTTGTAAATCACATCACCATAGAAGTCAGGTTGTGATAGACCTTGTTGCGGAAGAGTTCTTAAATTACTTTTATATTTTAAAAGTAGATCAGGGTTACGATAACACAATTTTGCAACGGTTTTCCGAAATTCATCGTAACGGTAGCCTTGCTGGAGTAGCTTCTTAGTTATACAACTCTTACGAATATTAAAGTCCTCAACACGACAACAAGCTCTAGAAAAACGAATAAGTTGAGAAACATAGACCGCATAGGAAGTAGCAAGGGGAACATCACCATCTAAGTAGTGATAATTAACAATATCAAAATGTATATCATCTCTCTTGTCATATATTACTAATTAGTCCGTATGGATACCAACAATGTCTCTATAAACGGTAGGTCCATACCTGACGAAAATATTATCTCATAAAAAAAGAGAGTGCTGTCCCTAACGTTTTGGTGATAAAAGGTATTTTTTAGTATTTAGAGTCTGTTTTTCTGACTGTTTATCTTAGAGTCTGTAGAATAGTGTAATAGTGCCATCAGGTCATGATATTGTTTATCTTAGAGTCTGTAGAATAATGGGATAGTGCCATCAAGTCATATTATTGTTTACCTGAGAGGCTGTAGAATAGTAGGATAGTGCCATAAGTTCATAGTATTGTTTAATTTAGAGCCTGTAGAATAGTGCTGTCAGGACCTGTTATTGTTTAGTTCAGCATTTGAACGTTGTTACAATTGACATCTTCGACTGACTGTAGTGTTGAGGAAGGCACGAACGATAACTCAGTCTCTACGGCACGTGATGGGACTATGTTATTACTCCATGCTGGCTTGTATTGAACCTGGCTCTTGGTTTCTTTAATTTCATTGAATTTCCGCGCGTAACACTTACATTAAAGGGAATATAGCGACAGAGCCAAACAAGCTCTTTTATTGAGAGTTTTGAAAAACTTTCAAAAAGGTGAAAAAATTATCAAAATCGGATGATAAACAAAAAATATATGACCATTAAAATGATTTGAAGGTTGTACTAAAATGGATATGTGAGCCGCCATTTTGAAAACTATGACGTCATAGTTCCATATGACCATATATGGAATATTGATAAATAGCATTTAAAGCAAAGCAATGACGTCATAGTTCCATATGACCATATATGCAATATTGATAAATATCATTTAAAGCAAAGCAAATCACTACAAATGAATGCAAACTCCTTAACTGGGCATATAAAGCATTACTGCCATTAGTTATACATATTCTGCATATACTTACTTTGATTTTTTCCCCTGTTAATGAGTAATTTTTCATATTTCTCAATATTCCATATACCATTTTTTGCATGGAAGGACATGGGTAACACTAAATGCTCCCTAAGCTTTGTTGTGGGTGCATAACAAGAGAACTGTGATGTCATAGCTCTAAAATGGCGACTTTCTTATCCGTTTCAATAGAACATTCAAACGATCCTATCTTCTTTGTTTATAATCCGATTTTGATAATTCTTTTACCCGTTTCAACGTTTTTCAGAACTGTCAATAATAAAGATTGATTGGCTGCGTCGCTATATTCCCTTTAAATTCAAAAGATATCGCAAGGACCAATCCTTCCTTTGCCACTACTTACTATTTTGAAAGTTTCAATTATATCGCCTCTGTGTCGATAAAGTGTAGGGCCTGTTACGGCATAACACATTTTGATAGAGGCTGTTGCTGTTAGAAACACTTTACGAGAGCTGATTTGATCAGTGTTGGCACAAACACGAAACTCTTCAAGATGGTTTCAATCTTCAATGGTTTTGAAAGAAAATAGAAGTATGCATACGGTGCATCGCTCCGACATACCAGCATGCGATTACCTAACCCCATGCAGAGCTAGGATCAGACCCGCCCATTCAAAGAAGTACAGGCAGTCGACTTCGTCAGATGTCTACAAATACAGTTTCTTCCCCCAGGACAGTACCCCAGTGGAACTTTCTCTCAGCCACCGCGGCTGAGACTCCCTCTTCGATATCCTTCAAGAGGGAGCAATCCATTCTCTCATTCTAAGTCAGTGTACATCCCAGTCTCCAAGTAGGCTAGAGCTATGCCGGCGGGGACATATGGGGCACTGGTACCGCCACGGAAGCCTGATTGGTTTAGTTCTCGACCGGTGAAAAGCGATTTTGGACAGTTTCTTCTCTCTTTCTTTTTATTATGTATAATGCCCACCAACCCCGCCAGTCATACCTATCATTGAATTTATAATATATTGTATACATTCCCTTTATGGTCCGTTTATTATGCCTTATTCTTTATTTTGCTTCTTCCATGCGGAATTGAAATTCAATACGAAAAAATATCCGGACTTCTGTTTATGCTTTCAAATACAATTATAAACTATTTTTATTTCAAGATAACAGGTCTTCTGCTCAAATTAAGTTGTGTTAATAGTGAATACTCGTTTTGTATGCCAGCTTGTAACATATTATTAATGTAATGCCTATGTATTCACTTGTTATTGTTTATTAGTTGCTGTTGTTATTAGGAGGCCTCATGAAGATAAGTGTTGTACAATTGTTTGTATAATCTTAATGAGTTGTACCTTCATGAAATAAATAATTGATTATTATTATTTTATTATTATTATTTATTATGTTGTAATATAATTTGAGTTTTCTTACTGACTCTAGTTGTCTGCAAGATAATCTCATTCTGTATTGCAAGGTGCGATGCAGATTATCATCAACTGCTAATCTGAGAAAATGAAAAAAAACACACACAAAAAAACAACAGCTGTCACCATCAGGAACATTTACAATTTCATAATTCCCATCCATAATTGAAATAGCATTTGATGTATGAATACAAAAATTAGTAAAACTAGGCGACGTTTTAACATTAGGATTGTAAAGACGCTGCGTTTGAAACCTTCTTGCCTCTCGCCGCAGCAGGTTCGAAAACCATAAAAACTCGCTTATTGCATGCCATAAATGGCGGAAAACACCATTCAACCAATCAACCAGCCAGCATTTGTGTCAACGGGAAAAATAATGGGACAGTTGGACAGAAGTGTGTTTTAGTTATTTTGACTGTTGTGCTAGTATAATGAAAAACCGGCGATAGTTTACATCTCGCAAAATCTCGTTGTAAAAGAGAGCATCACAATTTATTTGTTCGCGCTAAAACTTGTCAAAATGATGTGAAATTGTGTTATTTTCTGCAAAAAACGCTTTTGTAAACCTACAGATCCAAGGATAGAATTAAGGTTTTAGTAGTCAAATAAATACTACTGCATTCAAAATGCCGGGGTATTTAAAATATATTGAATGTGAAAACTTCAAATCATATCTCGGCAAACAAATAAATGGACCCATCAAAACGTTCTCGGCGATTATCAGACCAAATGGATCAGGTTTGTCTTACTTATATTATATTCCGACAACATATCGAACTGTACTCATGATACAAATGTTAAACAGACCTAACTCATTCGACTTGAAAGTGATCCTACCTGTCCATAGGTCTTCTTGTCAGGTATTAATCCAATGAATAATCACTATATATCTCGATAATCTCCTGGTTTGTCTCCGCTCCACTCTTGCACGTCCAACAAAATGGCTACTTCCCTTTCCAGGGACCGCCTCCTTCCGTGCCGCTACCAATCAGGGAGCTTGGACGGGTCACGTGACGTCTGACATGTGAGCTCAGTTGGCGAGAATCTGCTGACTACATAAATCTCCAGGGAATCGGACCGCAATAATATTATGGCACCCCATGTACATTTATTACACTCCCCACCCCCTTCCACTTTATAAAAAGGGTCTTCCTGCCGAGGGGGGGGGTCCCCCTAGCCCTCAGTGCAACTTTGCCTTTGTGAGCGCTACCTTTATGCCACCCCATGGAACCGGGAAAAAGCCTTATTTAAACACCCACCAACAACATGAACCCCGAGGCGATGGGTGAGCCTTCCCCAACACTCCCCACAGGAGTCTGAGTGACCCTCCCTCCCACTCGGCCGCGGAGGTGCCTTCCGATAATAAATATAATATGCCCGAAACAATACTGGTAATATCCTGTTAATAATTCCCCTCTAAAAAAATGACAAAACCTTAAGAGAACTCCTAACCGTCCATGGTAACCGACCATAATCCATACCCGCACTATTTCCCCTGAACCCGGGTGACCAAACTTGATCCTTCCATATGCTTGTGAGGTATACTGTTTTCCTATATAAAATAGTTCCACCCCGGTGACCATCCTCAAATACGCAGATAAATTAATCCCCCCCCCCCACCCCCCACCCCTGACTTGAAATGTATTCGGTAAGTTATAATCGTTACACGGTGTGTTAGTGACCTTATATGGTATATACTTAAGAAATTGAACATCATTTACGGTGAAATATCGTGTAATATATCACGGTTAGGAGTTCAATTGTAAACAATAATTTCACGAGTACGAAGGGCGAGTGAAATTATTGTTTACAATTGAACGACAAGCCGTCATATATTACAAGATAATTCACCGTCAACGATGTTCTATTTCTATCCTAATACCCCTAAAATGTGAAAATAACGCACACATCTGAAATCTTTCGCATTGCTTTGCTTACTCTCCTAACGTTGCAAACGTAACAGTGGTATCTTTCGCATTGCTTGCTTATTCTCCTAACGTTGCAAACGTTACAGTGATATATCGTTCAATATAACGAGATATTTTAAACTAGGCTATATAGTGCGGGTGTTTTAGAAGGAGTAATAATCTCCATAAGGAAATCGAGCTTCGCTCTCGCCCAACATGGAATTTACTGACATCGTATATCCCATATTGGTCACTAACTTCATGTGTAACATAATATTCTGTTAGCGAAATCATGCAGGTTTATTCGCAGGCTTCCGGACTCTTACTCTTTTCACTTTTGTGATATATTTTACTGGTCTTTTTCCAAAACAAGTGGGAACGCCTGGAACAAACGCTGGTTCAGTACGGAGCCGTACGGTTTGCTTGATGGGTACGCTTAGAGCAAATACTGGCTCAGTAGGGTGTCCGTCGGTTGCATGATGGTTACATCTAGAGCAAGTTAGACGGAATTATTATAGCTTAATTGAACGGAAAAGAACATTAATTTATTTACATCTCTCTGCAGTAGAGGGCATTGTAAGTCAATCACGTATTGGATTATACAAGAAGAAACTGATGCAAAGCATCAGGGTGGCGCAGAATGTTTTCAAGAAATAAACGTGTGTATTTATTTGCAAATTGTTATTATATAACAACAAAAACGTAGATATATTTTAAAAAGTATAACAAGTTATATGGCAACAGTAAGCAATAGTAACTTGAGAACAAAGGCACATACTTAAGATATCAACACATATTTAGGTGTTTGCATCAGTTGCTGATAATATAATATTTTCTAGAATGTTATGAAGATTTTTAGAATATTGAGGTAGTTTGAATTAAGTAAAAAAAATATCAAAAGAGAAGCTGATTATGATCAGTGAAATGTGAGCTATGACAAATGGCTGAGACAGGTAGACATGTATTCGGATGAAGTGGTTTGTAGTGTTAAAGATCATCATACAGTTTTTTTGTTTTTATTGTTTGACACTGATTTTTGTCATAGATGTGTGCCACGTAGGACTGATCATGAGATTTTCCTGGGGTGGAAACCAGTATTGCAGGGCCTGCGTCAGGAAACAGCATGCTCAAGCAAAGTTTCGAAGCTGTATCTGTTATAGTTACTGAAAGAAGTGGTTATTTGTATCTCCATTGGATTGGTACCCGGTCCAACATTTAACAATTTTTCGAGACCTGACAACCAAAAATCACGTGGTATCTGTTTATGTTGAACATGCCACTGTTTAGGGGGGTAAAGTTGGATTTAAGTTATTAAATAACAAAATGATTTAAGGAAATATAACTTCGATCAATCGCTAATTGGATGCAGTGTGGTATAACACCAACAATGGTCCTTGCCAGTGCGTATCACGCCTAAATACTGGGGTTGTTGTCGTGGAGGTTGCCGGTACATGTGCACTCTGACGTCGACGTGGGGCTTAATGCAGGGAAATGATCAGGGGCGAACAGCTTTTAATTCATCCTTAAAAAGTATTTCATAAAGTATGTGCCGTTGTGTCTGGTGGCTTGTTTCAATAATTATATTATTGGGTCAAAAATGATTTTACACTCGATATATTGGGTCCTTACCTTGTTATTGGCTCCTCAATCTGCCTATTGGGTCTTGAACCAACAATTCAACGACCCAATAATACATGCATGTTTAACAGAACTACATTTACCTAATTAAACCTCTCGCACATAACTTATTTTACACGTTTATTGGGCCCCTGAGTAGGAATTTTCTCCCCTTGATAATTTGCTAATTGTGTATACATATACTCAGCGGTCAGAGTTCAGGACCCAATATATTGGCAAATTCACAATGACCCAATAAGCTAGTGATGCGGTACAATATATATATTTTAACAAGACCCAGCAAAAATTTTGGGTTCAGACCCAGTATTATGGTTTGAGAATAAAATTCGTTAACAGTTAAATTACCCGTTAAGTAACGACTATATGGGGATACATAAGTACCTGTAGGTGTACTTAATTGTTAAAAAAAAAGGCCAAAAACGTATATTCACACTATTTCATGGTGGTCCCAATAAATGTGTTCAAATTGAGAGACCCAGTATCCTGGTGACTTTAAGCACACACACACACACACACACATACACACACACACACACGCGCAAACAAACCCGCACGTGCTTACACGTACATACATGTACAAATACACACTAACACACATACACATGTATACATGTACACACATACACAGTACACGTGAACACACGCACACACGCACACACGCACACAAACACACACACGTATACACAAACAAACACGCACGTACACACACGTACACACATGTACAAATACACACTTACATTCATACACATGTACACACGTACACATATAAACAGTAAACGTGAACACAAGAACACACGTACACACACGCGCACACACGCGCACACACACACACACACGCACGCATGAGCATTCGCTCTCGCACGCGCACGCAAGCACACACACGCAAACACGCACGCACGGAAGCAAGCACGCACGCACGCACACACACACACACACACACACACACACACAGAGGTAAACAAACGTTAACACACATACACACACACACAAACACGCACGTACACACACGTACACACATGTACAAATACACACGCACACATACACATGTACACACGTACACACATACACAGTACACAAGAACACAAGAACACACGTACACACGAACACGCGCACACACGCACGCACGCACACACGCATGCACACACACAAACACACACAAACACACACAGGTAAACACACATAAACATACGTTAACACACGTAAACACACACACGCACACACGCGCAAACACGCACGTACACACACGTACACACATGCACAAATACAAACTTACACAGGTACACACGTACACACATGCACAGTACATGTGAACACAAGAGCACACGTACACACACACGTACGTTCACACACGTACGTTCACAAACACACACACACACACACACACACACACATACACACACACACACACGCACGCACGTACACACACGTACACACATGTACAAATACACACATACACATGTACATACGTACACACAAACACAGTACACGTGAACACAAGAACACACGTACACACACACACACACACGTGAACACACACACGTACACGCAAACAAACACACACGTACACACATGTACAAATACAAGCTTACACACATACACATGTACACACGTACACACATACAAAGTACACGTGAACACAATAACACACGTACACACACGCACACACACACACTAGAGCACGCGCACTCGCTCACGCATGCGCACGCGTACACGCACGCGCACGCATACACGCAAGCACGCACGCACACACATACACACACATACAGAAGTTAACACACGTTAACATACGTTAACACACGTAAACACACACACGCAAACAAACACGCACGTACATACACACACACACACATGTACAAATACACATGCATACACATACACACGTACACACGTACACACATACACAGTACACGTGAACACAAGAACACACGCACACGAACACGCGCACACACGCATGAACACACACAAACACACGTAAACATACGTTAACACGTAAACACACACACGCACACACGCGCAAACACGTACGTACACACACGTACACACATGCACAAAGTCACTTACACAGGTACACCCGTACACACATACACAGTACATATGAACACAAGAACAAACGTACACACACGTACACACGTACACACACACACACACACATACACACGTACAGGCACGTACGCACATGCACGCATACACACACGCACACGCATACACACACGTAAAAACACGTACAAACACGTAAACACACGCACACGCATACACGCGTAAACACGCAAGTACACACACGTACATACATGTACACCTTCGCACGCACTCACTCACAACCCGTAAACACACACGCACGCACGCACGCACCTCACGCACGCACGCACGCTCGCACACAAGCTCTGAACGCATCCATCACCGTAGGCCGCTGACGCACAGTCCGTAGTACAAGAAGGTCTGCATCATTAGGAGACCATGTAAGATGCGTCCGTCAAACACACAGCCATTCGCTTCGTTACAGCAGTTAATACACGTATGTCCACTCCACTCCGCGCCGCGCTGCTCCCGTCGTCAAACAGCAACTGCCTTTAAAATACGAAAACTTCAACAAACTCCACAGTAGAGTAGAGAGTGTCCCACATACATGTAGGTATGTCATCAAAACACTGCTCTCAACACTGCTCTCACCATGTAGGTATGTCATCAAAACACTGCTCTCAACACTGCTCTCACCTCCGATGACCTTTCCCACAGCACCTGATTTTGTGTTCAGTATATATACATTGTAAATTTACAATCGGCACACACAATTACGCGTTTAATTATCTGACACTGATATTAAAAACCAACAACTGCCTTATTTTACTGCGTATTTGTTCTCAGTGCATGTTTTCTGAAGGAAAATGCAAACAAAACAGACATAACTGAGAAAAGTGAAAGAAGAAGAAACAGGTGACAGATGATAAAATAATAATATATATAAAGAAAAGTCTACAGCACCCGGTATTCCCAGGCGGTCACCCATCCAAGTACTAACCGGGCTCGACGTTGCTTAACTTCGGTGATCGAACGAGAACCGGTGCTTTCAAGGTGTTATGGCCGTAGACACAATGCTTCGTTTTATTGGGATATATGTACCTTTCCCTCGATAGAGAGACAAGATCGGAAAAATGAGCTGAAGAAGGAACAGATGAAGTAAAGCAGACATTCATTAAAGGCACAACAACGTGCGTGTCGACGCTTCTGCAGCTTGGCAGCCATGTAAACAGACCACGTAGAAGCCAGCTACTATGTCAACAGGCTGCCCTTCACTATGGAACTATTGCGTTTCACCTTAATGACAACGTGTTCCACATGAATGACAACGTATTCATACACTGCACACAGTCTAGCAAATAGTTCCGAACCGAGGTACAAATTCTACTAGTATAACAAGCAAAATATACATAACTATGTATACTATATATATATATATGTAAGCAGAAACAACGCATACTGATATCTCTATGTGTACGAGAGGGTTCAATAGTTTAATTATAAAATGGTGTTGTTAAAAATGTTCATTTACAGTTAATGCTGTAAATAAATTCTGATACAGGCACTATAACGTTAAGAGTTGTGTGCCTTTGCATGTTTCAGATATTAAAAGGTACACAGAAATGAAAATGAACTTCAAAATCAGTAAACATGTTTATGAATGAATTATTATATTGCGATGTATTCGTGTGGAGCAGATCGCCAGGTAGTCCGAATTTGTTCGCAAAGTGAGGTATATTACGTCAATTTCTACAAGTGTATTGCAAAATACAGTCAATTTACTGTGTTATGAACTAGATATAATAGCGATATCGACTAGATATTTGAGTTATTTCTTGCAAATGTTACCTTCTTTGTTGATTTGATTTTAATTTACTTTTTTATGTAAGGTATATATCCGAATAAAAAGTATCTTTTTCCGTTCCGTTATTCGAATTTATGAAATGTATACGTGGACATAACGCAATCTGAAATTATACTGCTTAACGTTTATATATAATATCGAAATCTCTCAAAGATATGGTCAAAATGTGTATTGGAAGTTATTTCACCAATTCCAATGTCCAAAAGGGTAAAACGGTTTCCCCTACATAATGTTTCATGGAGTCCGTCACATGTTTACATTACCGCAGTCAAGATTTACCTGTTTTTGAAGGGGTAATAACTTTTATTTATTAATGCACTTGTCGCAAGATGACCCTAGTGGTTGGGATTAACGCGTATACGTGGCGTTGTAGAATATACATCCATTGATACTCATCATAATTTGAGAGTGGCTTGCATATATTTATTAGATAATGATTTGTTGGTGTAATGGTATTTATATAAGATTGGTGTGTTTATGAACCGACATCTAAAACGTATGTATTATTACAGCCTAACCCGTCCGGAGATAACACTTCCGGAGTGGAGATAACCCGTCCGGTTTGGAGATAAGCCTTCCGCAGTGGAGCTAAGCCTTCCACGCATAACGTTACGAGCGGTGGAGACGGTCCCCGTACCTGTGCAACATGGCAAGGTTATAGTATCAACAACCCCCGGGACACCATGTGGGCCCGTTATCAGTCCTCACTGGAGGAACTTCAGTCACAACCTCGGTGGAGGTTAATTATCATATATATCGCGTCCTCGGTGGAGGTTAATTATCATATATATCGCGTCCTCGGTGGAGGTTACTTATCATATATATCGCGTCATCAACCCTTACAGAAGGTATTTGATGACTATCACCTATTGGATTCGCGCATCATCATCTTCATGAGCTCTCGCGCATCACATTCAACGTGCTAGACCATACTTCTTGTCCACATCAACTTTAACAACACTTTCGTGTCATATATAGTCAGCAGACATTCAGTATTTGTGATAATACTTCGAACTCCTTATAGAACAGTCTTTTTTCATATTTCATCTGTATATTCGCTTGCTCTCTTGATAATTGTATATATATTTAACATATTTTAAAAGTTGCATTAAACTTATGTAAATGCAGTCACCGACATTGATTCTTTCCTGAGTTAGTCCCAACCACTAGGTTCATCTTGCGTTAATTAGTGTCAGAAGTGGGATTTTGGGCAACTACGGAGGGAAAGAATCAATAAGTGATCTTTATTATGATATACTAAATCTCTACTTATCATTTTAGAAATGTGTACCACCCTCTGATCCATCAAGGTGACTGGACACGAGCACAGCCACAGCTTGGAAGACAAGTCACATGACAAGGGTAGGGTAAGTCCAAACTGTTGTTTTGTACGTTCTTTTCTTTTCTTTTCTATGATTGTTTAAGGTTTATGTCCAATATCAAATGTAGATATTTTATTATAGTGTATATGTTTTGTGGAAGCTAGATACTATCTATACATAACCGTTAGTAGTTAGCGCTAGTACAAATGTGTATGTAACTTGTCCTATGATGATCCCAGGTATTTACTGAGGACACAGTGACTTACCATTAGTAGAATAGTGATTGGACTAGACTTATTAGTCAGTTGTGTTTTGTAGTAATTGTAGTTAGTATTCTACAACGTCCATAATCATGACGTCCATAAGGGAACTTACGCAGATGTGTAAGGAGTTGGGTTATGATGGAGAGGGGCTTAGAACCTTTGTTCGAGACGAACAAGCTCGGGAAAGGGAATTTAGACTTATGGAAAGAGATGTTGAGAAAGATAGGTTAGAATTCGAAAGCAGATTAGCTAAAGAGAAGCGAGATGAAGAAAGTAGACTAGCCACAGAGAAGATAGAGTTAGAAAGTAGATTAGCAAACGAGAAGGTAGATGCTGATAAAGATAGGCTAGTATTAGAAAGTAGGTTAGCAAGGGAGAAGCAAGAGTCGGATAAAGAGCAGATATAATTAGCAAGGCAGTTAGAACAGGAGAGGTTCGAAACGGATGGTAGACTAGATAAGGCTAAGATCGAGATGGAGATAGAAAAAGCAGCGTTAGATCATAAGTTCGCTTTAGAGTTGTTAGCAGCCAAGAAAGATAGTGAGGACAGTAAAACTGTAGGTAAAGATAGATATTCTGGGAAGTTAAAAGGTCCGAAGTTACCATACTTTGATGCTGACAAAGATAACATGGACAGTTACTTGCTACGGTTTGAACGTTATGCGGAGTTATAGGAATGGACCCAGGATAAGTGGGCAGTTCATTTAAGTGCGTTATTGAGAGGCAAGGCCTTAGATGTAGTTTCTAGATTACCTAGTTCAGATTCTCTTGACTATGACAAGTTCAAGGATGCTCTTTTAAAGAGATCTGAGTTAACTGAAGAAGGTTTTAGAAAGCGGTTTAGAGCTTGTTTGCCTGAAAAAGGCGAGTAATTTATATAGTTCATTAGTAGGTCTAGAAATTACTTAGATAAGTGGTTAGAGTTAGGGAAAGTAGCGCAGGCCTCATAGATTTCTTTTTGCGGGACCAGCTATTCAATGTCTGTAGTAGACATCTGTTCTTATTTCTAAAAGAAAGGAAATTAGCTAGTGTAGAGGAAATGGCAACACAAGCAGATCAGTTTGCCGAAGCTAGAGTTGGAGCTCATAATGTAGTGTCGAAAGACAACATTTAGAAATAGGCAAGGGGAACACAAAGTCCAGAGTGGAAACTCTAGAGGTGGAGTTAGTTCGATGGGTGCTAGAGGAGGTAGCAATAGTGGTAGCAACATAGGTAGACCTTTTATTCGTTGTCATCACTGTAATGGGAATCATGCTTCACATGAGTGTAGGAAAGCGGTGAAAGTATCCACTGTCGTAGACAATTTTAGTGACAATAGTAAAGTAGACAACAATGTAGGTAGTCAGAACCAAGGTTTTAACAACCCATGGAATTTCGGTAGAGGTAGAGGCAGAGGTAGTTCGGTTATTAAAACCGAGAGTAGTAGCTGTTGTGTTAAATCGGATGGCGTAATGGCGAAGATCGGAACATGTCTCTTTCCGTTTCTGTATGCGATATCCTCCATTCGATAGAACAATTTATGATATATATTTTGTATTTGTAAGCGTCAAATGTCAGTATATATATTTGCAAATACAAAGCACCATAGGAAGGTCACAGATACAAGGTTCCGTGAAACCCCTCTCTGACATGCATGAACAGGAGATGGGTGTGTCACAGGGCAGCAGACTCTCTGTCACCATTTTTAATATAACAATTAATAGTATAGTTAAATGCATCAATCCTGGTGTGGACTGCTCTCTATATGTTGACGTCTTTGTTATATGTTATCGTGCGAAAAACATGACCACTATTGCGAGACAACTTCAACAATGTCTCAATAAACTTCCGACCTGGTCGGATAAAAATGGTTTTACATTTTCTAAACCTATAAATACTTGTATGCAATTTTATCAACTACGTAAACATCATGAAGACCCTCATCTAACACTGGATGGGTCACCAATACCAGTAGTAGATGAGACAAAATTCCTTTGTGTTATTTTCGACTTGTAAATTAACGTTTATACCAGACCTCAAATACTTGAAGGCCAAGTGCTCTTAATTTACTTTAAGTTGTTGCAAACACTAACTGGGGAGCAGATCGTAGAGTACTTTTACAACTTTATAAATGTCTTATCAGATCCAAGCTGGACTTCGGCTCAATAGTATATGGATCGACCCGCAAGTCATACTTGCAGATGCTCGACCCTATACATAATCAAGGATTACATCTCGCCTTTGGTGCCTTTCGTACATCACCAGCAGAAAGTCTATATGTTGAAGCTAATGAACCATCACTGTCTCGTAGACGGGACGAATTAGCCCTTCAGTATGCTATTAAATTACAATCTAACCCTTCAAACCCAACTTTCGATACTGTTTTTAATCCTAGTTATGAACCTCTTTTTGATCAAAAACCGAAGGCCGTTCGACCATTTGGTCTTCTTATTAAACCAAAAGTAAGTGACACTGAAATCGACCTAAATTTGATTGCCAAATACAAAGTACCACAAAATCCACCGTTGACTTTGGAAACACCAACAATTATTTTTGATATTTGTAATAGTAACAAATCCAGTACAGACCCTACGGTCTTTCAAAGCAAATTTAATGAAATTAAATCGTAATACAGTAACTTTCAACATATATACACAGATGGTTCTAAAGATGGAGATAAGTTGTTCACAAACACAGCATATAGAGCCGCCTGTCTAACAACGCCTCTATCTTTTCAGCTGAACTTAAGGCAAGTTTCTGATGATGACCATTTTGTAATCTTTTCTGATTCCCTTTCATCGCTTCAAGCCCTGGGTAATATAATATGAAACATGATAACCCAGTTGTGCTTCAACTTTTAGAAAATATAATGTTATTATTTTCTGCTGGCTTCCAAGCCATATAGGAATACGTGGTAATGATAGAGCTGATAATGCTGCTAAAGCAGCGTTAGCTTTACATATATCTAATATTAAATTACCTTATACTAAGTTTCAAAGTATTAACACATATTGGTAAGCCGCTTGGGATTTGCCAGTTAACAATGAACTCCATCCAATTAAACTTGGAGAATGGCGTTCTTCTAATAGACCTAATTGTCAAGAAGTAGTTGTCCTATCCCAGTGCAGGATAGGGCATACACGTTTTACTCTTTCATATTTGTTACAAGGTGAGCAATTACCAGAATGTATACCCTGCTTTGCACTGTTAACGGTCAAACACATTTTGTTGGAATGTATAGACTTTGATCCGATGCGTCAAATGTACTACAATGTTAATACTATGAAATAGTTATTGGATACTATAGATTTCAGTCTTGTTTTAGATTTCCTGAAAGAAATCAGACTATATAAATCATTATAATATGTTTTTATATATATTTACTTTTTTATATACCCGTTGACGGGCACTTGTTGATTTACATATATAGCTTATATTACTGCCATATCATCCCCTATTTGTAAATAGTTTTATCTTTATATATTTACATTAAGTTTTAATTACTACTTCATTTCTTCATCTTTCATTAGTTTTTGCGCAAAATATTACCTATCTATGTATCGACGTGCCGTAAAACACCATGCATTCATTTCGTGAAACCCACAGCGATAGAGATTCACAAAATCAAGTCCTTGTAACGTTCCGTCCAGGCGATGACATTTTGAACACTTTTTTCAAAGGTTGAGTCCTCAATAAAGGTGGATATAAAAGTCGAACAGGAAATGCAGCATTCGAGGACCAAAGTCAACCACAAACACGGATAGAAACAAACAAACAACAACTACAAAGATGAATATGATATCACAAACATAAACTGACTGACAATGGGGTTACCACATTGAAACGGTCAGTGACAAAAAAAAGGCCGTTGGGATTTAAATTACCCTTGAAGCAGTCTTGGTCCTTATATTTAGGTTTTTAGCCATTTCTTATGCAAAATACATTGACGTCAATTTGCGCTTCATTTGACCTGGTTATCTGGGTCGTCAGTATCTCCGGATCGAGTCTCGTTTGATCGGATGATCTACCCATAATATCAACATTCACTCAAACTCTCAAGTTCGGGTCTCGTTTTAATCTATCTATATATACCCATTTGATCTACATACCTCCGTTAACGACCTGCGGTCACACTTTCCGGATTGGGTCTTAATAAATCTCACATTCTTGCCTTTTAATATTGCATTTATTAAACTCGCATCATATAATTGTATCATATGATTGAATCATAACCCTTCACATTTGGACAAGATATACAGTTTTTGTGATTTTTTAAATGATTACCTCCTAAGCCCCCCCCCCTACCCCCCCCCCCCCCCCCCAACCCCCATCCCACCCCCACCACCCCCACTCCCCCAGTGGATGAAGCCAAAATCCAAAACATTATTGTGCATATTCGTATACACATCCTAACTAAGGAAAACGCAATACATGAACTTGAAATCTCAAAAGGTATAGAAGGAGTTACATAAGGCAAAAACACTGTAACATAGTAAATTACTACAAGCTCCCCAAGATATACCCCTGTAGAGAGGCCCCTTTACACAGGAGTACGAAACCTGTTCTATAAAAGTTGCGCCTCGAGTCCCTAAATAACCATACTAAATTCAAATCAAATGCATTAACATTTGGACAACATATGCAATATTTGTGATTTTACCTGATTACCCTCTACGGTGCCCCAGCGGATGGAGCCAAAATAAGAATACTTAGTGCGCGTCTACACATTCGTAACTAAGAAATACACCACACATAAATTTGACATATCAAAGGGTATAGAAGGAGTTAACCTCACAAACCCGAAATCGTAAGAGTAAATTACTGCAAGTTCCCCAAGATGTACCTCTGTAGAGGGTCCTCTTTATGCAGAAGGTCAAAACCCAATTTACATATGTTGTGCCTCGAGTCCTTCTGTATATAACATATCACATATTCAAAAATTCTGTTTGAATCATTACCCATTCGCATTTTGACAAGATTAGCCATTGTTTGTGATTTTTGACCCGATTACCCCCAGTTTTGCTAAAATTCCAAGGAAGTTATGTATTGAGCGATTCAAAGTTTCTTTTGCAGTAACAGTAGCTTGATCTTTAACCAAATGAGCCAAGCTTCATTTCCAAGAGCCGCACCTTGTGTTAAAGTTTCGTTGAAAAGTCTCAAGGAGAACTTAAATTAGAGAGTGGAAACACATTTCTATTTATACATGTAGTAACTGTGACCTTGACCTCTGACCAAATGACAGAATAACACTATTAAGCGTCCTTCCTATGAGCCACACATTGTCGTAAGGTTGTGGTTAAACTCCCTCAGGGGAAACTCAAGTTATTGAGCGGACACCTCTTTTCTATGTGCAGTAACAGCGAGCTGAGCAAAGTCATGAATGTTTGTTTCATGCACGTTTTAACATTCCGAAAACTACATGGAAAAAACATATATACTGAAAGGAAAAAGAAACGAATAAACAAAAAAGTGCCTATACTACACTATTATATGCATATAACTTCACATAATATTCCAGATATATTTCTTACGTGTTTTGTACACACAGTGGTTACAACTAATTACAGAAAGGACAGCTCTGTCATGTAGTAGACTGTTTAATCAAGGTATACTTTGTTACACAAAATTCATAAATTTTGAAATATCGCTTGAGAAAGTCAAGCCATTTCAGTATTGTGCTTAATGTTAAGATATTGCAACGTTTAAAGCCTAAGTTTGCTTGCTCACCTGCTTATGCCAAATGCGCATTCGGTCGATAATGAAACTTTAAAGAGGTAACCATTTGTGTGTTCGGTGCTGTTTTAATCTTCTTTCCGAAAGGACAGGCCTAATGTCGCCCTGTAACATTCGATTAGCAGTAGCATATTAAACATATAATATATAGCGGAATTACCCAATATGCGTTTCCTTTTCCTTTCAGTATATTAGTAGTAAAATCACCATTTATATCAATAAAAAAGTTACACCTAAAGCCCAAAAGGACGGAAACGTTTGATGTTTGTCTGCAGTCTTGTCTTGTGTGCCCTGAGTGGTTTATTCTCTTATTGCTCTGGCTTCTGCCAAGTCATTGGGTACCTTCTTTGTGGCTTTCTAGGCTATTGTTGTTGTTGTTTTTTTGTATTTATATATACACGAGCATCTTTGTGTTTTACTTATATTTCCTATTAATGCTGCCTTGTTGGTTAGAGAATAGTTTATGGCGGAGATTTCTTTACTTACACTGTCCCGTTTTATTGGGTTGACAGTAGGGTAAGTGTGAGGTTTGGTGCACCCTAGAACCTGGTTTAAACCCCCAGCGGCCTTTTTTGCTACTGACCTTTCCAAGGCGATAGCCCTATTGTCAACCCTTTTGTGTTTGTTATGTCTTATTTGGCCTTTTATTCATTTTTAAGTTTGTTCTTCGTTTCTGTGTGTGTTTGTGGTTGACTGTCGTCCTTGAATCCTGCTTTTCCTGTACGATTTTTATATCTATATTTACATATTTGTACGTAAAAGCAATACAATCATGATTTGTTGATTATTCTTCAAACTTTAAAAATTAGCATTGTTGATTGATTTAGCGAGTGAACTACCTTTAACAATAAAGCTTATCTGTAATACTGTATGTGTTGTTTTTTGTACTTGGGTCATCTCCATATCCAGCTAGAACAACATTGCGGCTTTTATATCATTCAGTGGCATATTAAACAAGTCATTTTCTTTATATGTTCGTCGTCTGAGCCAGAAGCCCACGGTCCTGTAGGTGCTCAACGTTGTGGAAGGTAATACATAGAGAATAATAAATGGGTATTTTCATATCACACCCTATATCAGGCCTGAGACACTATATCAGACCGAGAGCTTTATCTCGAGTGCTGATATGGGTCGAGGGCATGATATAGGGTGTGATACGAAAATAAACATTTTTATTCTATTTATCATATTTATCATCAATGACTTTGCTGAAATGTCAACTTCAGCTAACTTACTACTGTTTTCCAGGGAGAAAACGATAGTGTTATTAATAGATGTAATCCCATTCTGATGTAATCACATCAGTCGCGTAAGTGTTGATCTACACGACATTTATATTTTGCCGAAATTAGTGTTAAAATGATTGCCCTTGAATTTGAAATTTGTCTAAGAAAATGAATGGTCTTAAGTGGCTTTTTCATCCACGGGTGGTTCTATATCATTGAATTTATTATAAATGTGTTAAACTCTAGTTATGGTCCGTGTATTATGCCTTTTTTATTGCTTTATTTTACTTCTATCTATCTATCCTTTTTTTTATTTCATCTTCTTAGCATTACTAGTGAAACCATTTCCGTTGAGTTATGGTCAAAGTTCAACGTACACATATAGATGTATAGTAATAATCTGCCGCAAAAATAGGATGGAATTCAGACGAGAAACCATACGTGTGACAAATCGTATAAAATCGTAACTACTCGGTAATTGCCGTATCAGTCCGCTGAAAGAATCATAAAGAACATTTGGTTATTTCCGTGATATGACATTTTCTTACCCTTTATTTCACGCTTGTGATGAAGCCTTACTGCCCAGCAACTAAATCCTGATTGATATGACTACCCAGATATATAACATATCACATATTCAAAAATAAATATATATACAACCCAAGCGCTTCGGCTTACGTCTTCTTCAGGGGTACA
>JAWPHD010015861.1:0-52929 GCA_037043455.1 Cyrtodaria siliqua
TCGTATACTTTTCTCTAAATCGTTGTCAAATGATTTTGTTTGTTTGTTTGTGTGGTGTTTTACGTCTTTTTCAACACATGTAAGGTTATATATGACGGTCGAATTTTTGTGGTGAAGGTAGACCACCCAATTTTCCTCGATAGAACCAGTACTCTACACCTCCCACCATCCGTAAGAATCGAGACTTACAAGTGGAGCTCCCAAGAGGATTCGAACCCGCAGAGGTGAGAGGCGAGAAGCTTTACAACGCAACGTCGTTGACCCCTCCACCACGGATACACTTGACAAATGGACAGGATCAATTGTTATTTGAAGTTGTGCTGTTGATTAGGCCAAGAAAAAAAATAGTCGTGTTTCAGGTTCTCGACGACCCTATATTTTGTCCTAACCCCAACCCTTTTTTTCACTGTTTCAAAAAAAAGAAAAAAAGAAAGAAAAAAAGAACAACAATCTCGATCTGTTGTGCCGCGATGATGACGATGACGATGATGACGACATTGTTTTCGTTCTGTATTCATCAATGCTTTAGTCCGACGGAAATACTGCGATTTGTGTATCTCGGATTTAACCCGGCAATGGCTGCCGCAGCAAGGCTTATGGTATCAGACCGATGAAAATCAGACCATTAAACACATTGCACTATAGGCTATATTTGGAGATCAGTCACAAGCTCCTTCGCTTAAATACACTGTTATTCTGTGAATTAAACACACTTGGCTAGAAAACGGTCCCATATCTGGAATAAAACACCGATTCATTTTTTTAACATTTCGCGTCATTCATTCACACTATGAAACATCTGTCAAAACCACATCTCTACCTAACCTCTGTGCTCATACTCTCCAAAGAAATAATCCTGACAAACACAGTAAAATACTTACTATTCATGACAACATACATACTACTTTAACCTCAGGTTAGATTTAACAATGAAATAAAAACTAATCTTTGGAAAAACACCTGCAAACTAGAAACTTTGGCTTTTTTCAAGGAAGTATTTTAGCACCCTACGACCCGGAAGTACATCCTGACTGGTCTGACACCTTATGACCTTCATGGTCGCTATAAGCGACCACCAAGAGGCCAGGAGTTATATTAGCTGTATTTCTACCGACAAATTGATGGCCGATATCATCGGGAAGGTTCATCCTTGGGAATATAAAGGCTACAATATTACTGTCACCGGTTATATGTATGTATTATTCCTAGCAACACAATAAAAAAGAGTCATAAATGTATTCTTCGTCTCACACGACGAATGTTTATAAAACTGAAATATTAAAGGTAAAAAAAAAAGTTATTTTATTTCATTGTATGTTTTACAATGTTAATGATGTTCTGCTTTCTTGTCTTATACGTTCCTCTATTAAAAATTCGATGGTGAATCCTATTTACGGAAATTTATATTTGGTATTGTCATGTTATTATTTTTAATATCATGCTATTACGAGAAATCATGAATAGATCCGAAAGTTATATCATTTATCATTGTTTTATTTGTTTTTAATAGAAATGATTTTTATGACGAATAAAATTAATGTGCTTCAATCCACTTAATACTTCCAGTTTTAGAATAGCAACATATGAGAGCTGTGTACTTTTATGTACGTTGCATGTTTTATTGAAGCAATATTTCAAACAAATGCATGTTTGTTCTACTCTGTGACGTTTCTTTCCAATCTTCATGTGATGAGTTCAAAGTTCATGTTGGAGCATGTTAAATTATATATACATCCTTGAGAAACTCAAAATCAGAGTTTAGAATTATGTTTTCTGGTTGTAATTTCTACCTTCGTGTAGTAAAAAAATAAATAATAATCGACCTACCTACCCTATTTTATTTAGCAGGAAACCTGAAACACGACTATTTTTTTTCTTGGCCTTATATCTTGGTTAAATGTGTCCTCTTGCAAGTCTTTCAATTATATATGTCATGTGTGTTCCTTCTTGCCGTGTAGCACGTTCCCTCTTATCTCATATTATCTCGTGCTAAGGCATTTCTGCCAGGTACGTAAGTTATTTTTCTCTTTTATTTTCATCCTTTAAGAGGTTGTTAGGTTATTATAAGATATGCTTGACGAAATCCTAAATGTACACCCATTGGTTTGTTAAACAGTTTTACAAGACAAGTTTTAAAAGACATTTTTACTTACTTTTTTGTAGGAGAATACAAAACAAATCGCAAAAGGTACTATTGAAACTGTATTTCTCATCTCAGATTTACAGTTTACAAGACATTTTTACTTACTTTTTTGTAGGAGAATACAAAAAAAATCGCAAAAGGTACTATTGAAACTCATCTCAGTGTCTCATTTAAAACGTAATGACTACCTAAAACTGAAGCCATTGACTTCATAAATACAATTATATATTCTAGGTAAAGATCTTACTGATACGAGATATTGTGCTTAGACAATGTTTCGTATATGCATAAAACTCTTCATGATATATGTGTTTAAAGTGGGGCAATATTTTGTGAAATTTCCTCACTGTGTCACCTGAAATTTAGATACATTTCACAGTTTCCTATCTACATGTATTTGTTATTAGGTCTTTGCCTTAATGAACTTAATGATTCGTTACAGATAATACTATGTGCAACATAGAACCTACGTTCTCAGTGCCAAGGTTCTCGGCCGAGATCATAAGTTTTCTTGAAAACCCATGTTCTCAGCGCGAAGTGCACAATAATTCCGAGAATCTAGGTTTTCATTCAATATCCAAAGTTTTCATAAAAATCATGGTTCTCACAAAATTTGGGATCTCGACTTGAGAACCTAGGTTCTCAGCGCCAAGTGCGCAATAATTCTAAAAACATATGTTCTCATCTCAGTTATTTAGTAAACCAAGCGCACCCGGATCTTACGTTTTGATTGGATAAATCATCTCAGAGCATAGAGTTTGATTGGTTATATTTATTCGCGTACTTCTTAAGCGCCATCCTGAAACAATAACATTTTTGAAAGTTCTAAAAGTAAAACCCGCTTTAGAAAAAATGGAGACAAGTCCCAATCTTCAATTATTATCCCCCGCGAAGACGGAGGGATATTAATTTGGCGTTGTCCGTCCTTCCTTCCGTCCGTCCGTCCGGAGCCATATCTTTATATGGTTGGATTTTCGTTACACTTGGTAATAATGTATATCCTGATAGTGGGATGAGACGCGGTTATTTTTTCCGGAATCGCCCCAGTAACGCCGAAGTTATTGCCCTTTAATTCTGTCCGTCCACAGCCATATCTTGGAAACCACTTGTTTGATTTTCATTAAAATTGATTATAATGTTTATGTGACGCGTCAAATTTATTTCGGAATCGTCCCAGTAACGCCGTATTGCCCTTAAATTGATAAATGCCTCGTTGAATTATTCAGGTCGTGGGTTCAAATCTCACTGGAGGTATATTTTCTTCTTTTTTTTTTTAATTATTTTCTTTTTTTCATGGAAAACCTTGGTTCATGGGTTCAATTCTTCCAAAAAGATTTGTTTTATATTGTTGTTTTTTTGGTGTGTGTGTGGTGGTGTTTTTTTTGGTGTGGTGTGTGTGTGTGTGTGTAGGGGGTGGGGGGCGGTAGATTTTTTGATTTCTTGATTTCTTTTTTCTCATAAGAAACCTTGGTTCATGCGTTCATTTAATCTTTAATTTGGAGCTTAGGGGCCCTTGTCGGATCAGTTTTACATAGAGTTATATTAAATTTTTAAATTTTTTATTTATTTATTTTTATTTATTTAGTTTTCCTATTTTTTTCCTCTACCTTGGTTTATGCGTTCATTTAATCTTTAATTTTGAGCTTAGGGGCCCTTGTTGGATCAGTTTTACAAAGAGTTATTTTAAATTTATAAACATTTTTTTTTTTCTTTCATTTTTTTTCTAATTCTATTTTTTGTTCTCATCTTTCTTTAATTCGAGCTGAGGGGCCCTTGTTGGATCAGTTTTAGATAGAGTTATAGGGAAGAAGTTCAAACATCTTCTCTGAAACTACAAGAGATAGAGGTTTAATATTGTTTATTCATTATCAGCTTATGGACCAGTGTTGTTCAAATGGTGACCCTGGGGTCAAATTTGGCTCCGCCCCAGGGGTCGCAGTTTTACATAGACTTATATATAGGGGAAAACTTTAAAAAAATCTTCTTCTCTGAAACTACAAGAGTCAAAGGTTTCATATTTTATATTTACACTCAGCTTATGGTCCTCTATCAAGTTTGTTTGAATCGGACCCTTGGGTCAAATTTGGCCCCAACCCAGGTGTTTTATACAGACTTATACAGGGAAAAACTTAAACAATCTTCTTCACTGAAACTACAAGAGCCAACAGACGAGTTTAATTTTGTGTATTTACACTCAGTATTGTCCTCTACCAAATGGTGTCACCGGGGTCAACTTTGGCTCTGTCTCTGGGTCACATGTCAAACTTCACCAAGTTTGGAATGCCTGACACAACAATGTATCGTGACAACTTACATTTAAACACAAAATGCGGTAAAGCTTTAGGCATTAGCATGAGGAATGAATTAAATACAGTTCTTGGAATTCCATCAACTCAAGATAACGAGTCAGGGAATAGAAATGAGTATTTTCGTCGAGGGAGGTTTTCAGGGGGGAGAAGTACTCAAGACAACACGGAGATGATGTACAAGCCACAACCATCGTTCTACACACCACCTTGGATGAAGAACCGCAAACCATGGGGTCCTCCGGGACATCAGTGGGCGTGAAACAATGTACTTCGACGGATTTTGACAAAAACAAAGAGACTGATAATTGTTCTATAAATTGCATTTGTTCTTGTTCAAATCATTGTGTTAAATATGCCTGTTTTTGCTTAAACCATGAGGCCCAGTATTCTGTTAATTATGCTAAAAATGATACTAATAACAGTCTCTTGAATCCAAATGTAGTCCAAGTCATCATGCTACTAAATTAAATGAAACTGATACTGTAACTGCTAACTTTAATGCTAATGATATTACTAATTGTAATCAACATCCAACTTTTGACACATGGTTTACACAGAAGGGGCTTAATATAATTCACCTCAATATTCATTATCTTTATCCTAAACAACAACAACATATTGATATTATATGCTTATGTGAAACATTTCTGAACAATACGTTTTCGGACAATGAACTTCGATTAGAAAATTTCAAACTATTTAGAAAAGATAGAATTACAAATGGCGGTGGATTACTTATTTACGTCAGAGAAGATATACCATGTGTTCAAAGATTTGACCTTGAAAACAGTTCAGTTGAATCTATATGGCTTGAGATCCAACAACCTAATACTAAACATTTTCTACTATGCTATACATACAGACCACCATCTTCAAAGGCACACTGGGTAAATAATTATACAGCTGCATTAGACAAATCATTTTCAGAAGAAAAAGAATGTCTTGTCCTTGGTGACTTTAATTTCGATTTACTCAAATCAGATAGGAATGCCAAAACATGGCTTGATCTCATGGAGTCTGTCAATCTAACTCAATTGGTTACCAAACCCACTAGGGTAACAACTTGTTCATCTTCATTGATAGACCATGCGTTTTCGAATATGCCGCAGAACATATCTGAAGTATCTATTCCGTTATACTCAATAAGTGATCATTATCCTATTTGTTTAACTCGAAAAGTTTCAGCTAAGTATATTAAAGGTCCTGTGCATAAAACCATAAGTTTTAGATCTCTGAAACATTTTGACGAAACTAGATTCATAAATGATCTTTCCGAACAACCCTGGTCAATAATTGACGTGTATGATAATCCAGACGATTCACTAGATTTATTTATTGAAATGTTTAATGCAGTCCTAAAAGAGCATGCCCCAAAAAGAAAGAAACGCGTTAAAAAAAAGTAAATCAACCAAATTGGATGAAAACTAATATTCTTGATGCAATTAAAAGAAGAGATTATTTCCACACAAAAAAAAGACTCGGTAAATTACAAGATATGGAGGCAGAAAGTTAAAAGTATCATTGTTCAAGCTAAACAACAATATTACAGTGAAACAATAAATTCAAATAAGCGAAATCCTAAACAACTATGGAATAGTTTACATGAGTTATCTGGATTTAAAAATCAAGTTCAGTCCAATAATATAAATGATGACGACGGAAATCCTATAATTGATCCGTATTTGGCAGCAAATACATTTAATACACACTTTTCTACAGTTTTTGAAAAGTATCAAGCAAATAACGCGCCCGTCACAAATTACACTAATGTCCCACTAGAAAATCTCATCGACGACAAAATGCGAAAGTCTCCGAAATTTAATATTCCACTGGTACCTCTGTCGTTTGTTGAAAGTCAACTTAAATCTCTTGATACTACCAAGTCTACCGGTTCCGACGAAATGAGTGACAGATTTTTGAAAATGTCTGCTACTGTAATCGCCCCCATTCTTACGAAAATATTTAACACCAGTATACTCACTACTATCTACCCACAATTATTCAAAAGAGCAAAAGTAGTCCCAGTGCATAAAACGGGTCCTAAAAACGACAAGGCCAATTATAGGCCAATATCAATACTTCCTGTTATTTCTTTAATATTTGAACGTCATTTTAGTATACATTTGAGACGGCATCTTGAAGAAAATAGGTTGTTTTATTCACGACAATCTGGCTTTAGGGCAAATCACTCGTGTCAAACTGCCCTTATACGAATATTAGATGACTGGATTGCAGCCATTGACAACAATGAAATTGTTGGTACTATATTTCTTGATCTGTCAAAGGCGTTTGATTTAGTTGATCATACTATATTGCTGCAAAAGTTAAAAATTTACAAAATAGATAGTTCTGCACTTTCCTGGTTTTCATCATATCTGAATAACAGACACCAGCAAGTTCAGGTTTCTGGTATAACTTCAGAATCTTCACCCATTGTATCGGGTGTACCCCAAGGATCTGTATTAGGTCCCTTATTATTTTTAATCTACATCAATGACCTACCATTATCTATGGAAAACAGAGTCACGGATATTTTTGCAGACGATACAACGCTTTCAACTTCTAATTCATCTCTTGTCGACGCTGCAAATTCACTCAATAATGACCTTATCAACGTCAACGCCTGGTACGATACTAATCGCATGTCTATCAATGCATCAAAAACAAAAATAATGTATCTCTCATCTAAGAACAAAATAAATCATATTTATGATAATGCCCCTTCTATTCAGTTCAAAGATGAAACTATTAATTGTAGTTAAGAAGAAAAAATACTCGGTGTTACAATTGACAATACCCTCTCTTGGAATACCCAAATTGATAAAGTTCTGAAAAAATGTAATTCATTGTTATACCTTTTATCTCGCATAAAGATTTACCTTTCTATACCTATTTTTCAATTCTTATATCTTACCCCATCTTGATTACTGTTGTGTAATATGGGGAAATTGTAATACTTCTCTCGAAGATAAACTTGTAAGGTTCCAAAAAAGAGCTGCACGACTTATCCTAGATATAGATTTCGATACTCCTTCCGTGGAACCTTTTACCGAACTCAGTTGGATGACATTTCCCGAAAGAGTTATATTTCAAAAAGCAATCATTATGTTTAAAACAGTTAATGATCAGGCCCCTGCTTATCTTAAAGACGCATTTACTCTAACTTCAAATGTCCATATGCGGATTCTAAGATCATCATCAAATCTACAGCTATATTCCCCCAGACCCAATAGTGAGTTATTCAGAAAGTCATTTGCTTATTCAGGCTTTAAAGTGTGGAACTCTCTTTCCCACCATATACAAAATGCCCAATCTGTAAATCAATTCAAAACACTGTATTTACAGTGGATTCACCATCCGATATATTAGTAAATGACTAAGTCTTGCAGTTCTATTTAAACATATTTCCATTTACTGAATATACCACTTTAAATGCATTTTTACTTGTAAATATTGTATATATTGTATTGTTGAGGGCCTCATGGTAGATTGGCTAGTTTCAAATGAGTTCTCTCGTTAAATAAAGTCTTTATTATTATTATTATTATTATTATTATAAACTTGGTTTGAGTGTTTATATTAATGAAAGTATGATTTATTTTAAAGCTAGCCAAACTTGAGCCAAATACATCCCTCCCCCTGAAATAAAATGATCATCTGATAGTAGCCGTAGTAATGAGATGAAGTAATCAGATTGATAAGTACAACATAGTCAGGCAATTAAAAAGTAATCATTGATATACTATTCTACATTTCTTATATATTACATTTATTACTATATTATACACACCTGCTAATATTACACTCAGTGCAGCCTTGTAGTCCCACTATAAAAAAAAAGTCAATGCCTTAAAATGGTACATATTTTTTCAAATTTACTACGGTGATGAATTTCATAAATACCTATATCTAGTAGATATTCGAATTTATGAAGGCTCAAGGTCATGATTTATACTAATTTAAAAAAAATCGGAACACATTTCTTCCACCGAGGATAATACATCATTCGGCGTGGATATCAATTCATCGAATTTGCATCTTATATAGAAAAACGTGCGCGTGTCATATTCGACACGCAGTAATTATTTTATAAAAAAGAAAAAAAAAGGAACCCACAATATGATATTGTGTTTAAATCGATGATTGAATGATACTGTGTCATTAATTATGTGCTATGCTTTCATTGTATAAGTATGCTGTCTTAACAGGGTTTTTATATAATAATCTAATAAAAAAATATAAGTTAATATAAAAACTCTGATCTTAATGAAATAAACACTGCTGTGTGTAAACTATAATATTTTACGTCGATTTTCTCCCATTAGTCAGGTGTGTACTAGAATCAATATATGCCGGTTACTTTAATAACTTCGGATAAAAATCTACCTGGTTAATGGTTCAATATCCCTGTGAAAACAGTAAACAACTCCTCAATATCGCACGTCCGCTTTAAGTATTTTGTAAACACTGCATTAATAACACCACCTGTTTGATTGTCTTCTCGTTAATTTACGTCTGTTGTTTTTCAGTTTCCTCCGATGAAATTAAAAACATTGTTTAATAAGCAAATAGTGCATGTAAATGTAATTGTCTTCCACACGAATTACTATCTTCAATAAATCACGTTCCTGTAGTGACAACTGACAGTGAATTACTGGACCTTATCAGAAAGCGATACGCAACACACTTATTAATACGAGAGAGCATAAATGAAAGATAAACAAATTATCAATTGTAAAGACATAGTTGATACAATCCTGCCTGTGTTTCATTAAATTCCGCCTGAGAGAAATTATAATATAGATGGATAACTTTCTTTTCAAATTCCAAATAGGCTTAAAAGCCCGTGATGATAAAACATACAGTTTCACAAAAAACATGGCATCAGTCCGGGATTTTACAAACAATAAACTTCAGTTTAATCTGAGCACTTATACAGGCACACACGGACGCAATCACCCACTTACACACTCGACAATTTCCTCACACACGTCATATAAGAGCATAATTATGCTATCATTCGTTAAGTGGTCTCAAACATTGAGAAGGCGTATTACTACATAATATACTGAAAGGAAAAAGAAACGCAGGGTGCGTATTTCCGCTATATATTGCATATACTGCACACTTAATTCCATATATATTCCAAGGAAATCCCATGATGTTTTGTAAATAAAAAAAAGTGCAGTTAGTTAGAGATAGGACACAACTGTGATGTTGTAGACGTTTTAATCACAGTACACGTTGTAACAAGAAATTCATAAATGCTGAAGTTCCTCTTTGAAAAATTGAGCCAGTTCAGTACTAATATCGCCCTGTACCATTCGATTAGCCGTAGCATATTAAACATACAATATATAGCGGAAATACGCACCCTGCGTTTCTTTTTCCTTTCAGTATATAAATAAATACTCAAACATACATTTCATAATACATTCGGTATATTTAGTAATTTCTATATAATGTTTCGTTTCGTAATTTAAATGCTTTTAAAACAAAGGTACAAAGCTTGCGAATATATTCTTTATTTTGTGAATTTAGTAATTCCAAGCATTTCATCATATTTGGCCTCTTGTAAAGATATTTTAGAATGTATTGCTTTCTTAAGACAATGTACGTTTGACATTCCAACACAAAATGAAATTCATCTTCAACTGTATTACAAAATAAGCATACTCTATCATTAACAGGAATTCTATTTGGTTTAACCCATCTCCCCGCTTCAAATTGTAACTTATGATTTGACATCCGTTATTTGGTTAGTGCTTGACACAGTTTGAAAATATCTATATTATCAAGATATGGTTAAAACTGAAAAGATGCAAAGCTTCTATAAAACACTGCTCTGGAGGAAATATCTAATCGACTATGCTAATATTGAACGAAATTGTCATTTAAGCGTTGCATTAATACTGCAAGAAATCAATTACAATTACCAACACTTTGTTGTAACCATACATCATAAAACCCAAGAGAAGACAATAAGTGTTTCAACTGAGAGACCCAGTGTGTGTTTTTTTAGAGGATATATTTCGCAGTTATTTAGCATCATGTTATTCACTATTTTTATATATTTACGTTCATGATTTTTAACCAATATTTAACAATTATAAAATATCTTCTTGTAATAAATGCTGTTCTACCAAGTTCAACATATATAAAAACATTTTGTGTTGTCTTTTTAACACCGAAAATATCTTTTCAGAACTGTAAATGCACTCTTTCAATTGATCTAGCTTGTACGAATCCCCACACCTCACTTCCGTAATTTAAAATGGGAGTTATCAATTTATCAAACAAATCGAATTTATGTTTTGTTGATACAAATGTAAATTTATACAAATACCTATTCGTTTTAAAAATAGCTTTTTGTGCTTGACCAGCAAGTTTCTGCCTCTGGTGAAGATCCTCCTGTAGAGAAAACTATACCTAAGTATGTAAACTTGCTAACTATATCTAATGAAACGCCGTCATAAGTAAAAACTAAATTGCGTGGTAATATTCCACCTTTAATAAACACCATTACTTTTGTTTTAGTACAATTCACGTTCAATCTCCATTCTTTACAATAATTAGATAATATATTAATTACATCTTGTAACTCTACTGCAGTGTTAGAAAACAAGACTATGTCGTCCGCATATAAAAGCATAAACATCTTAAACATATTGATATCGAGACCTATATAGAGAGTTAGAAAGATATTATATTGATTTAAATGTTTACAGTTTTCCATCACTAAATTTATATGGTGTACGATCAGTGTCAGGTATGATACTGTATTTTTTTTTACTGTTATTCATAATTATAATCACATAACAGATTACACATATATTATATAATACACCTGAAGTTCATTTTACAAAGCATATGATCACTATTTAAGGTAGCTATCCAGCCAACAACAGCCAAATTGTACAACGTACGTATGTATGTACAGCGTTTCTAACTGTATTCTTTATTTCACCAAGGTTTACATATTAAGCAAACAGCAATGGAATCAACATAGTCCATGCATGATAATAATGTCATTATGGCGGAATGGCAATTTAAACACAATTCAATGTGTAAATAGTAACAAACAGTATCCAATGTAAATAGAAGCAAGGTAAGGAAAAGAAGAGTCTCTAAGTAGACTCTGGACAAATTCTAGACATTCAACATAATTTATTGTCTATATCTAATACGTAATTAGGTCGGAGGGAGATATTGTTTTTATTTATACATGTATATCTATGTATTCTATAATAAACCATACGTTGTGATGTTCTCAGTCATTTCAATACCACACAATTACAAATGCAGATATAATTATGTACACTATTGTTGGATACTATATTAAGTTTTGTGTTTTGTATTTTTTCTTCAACTGAAAAGAAATGTTTTATATGTTCATCATTTTACTTTAAAATATTTTTGTATTATTATTATTTTTATTATTATTTTTTTATATTATCTAAAGTATGGACAAAGAAGGATAATAATTCACAAATGATTTTATATCTTAGTATCTTCACAAGATTGTAGTATGTCAATAAACAAAGAAAACACATGATGCATGTGATGTTCGGGCGTATTGCATTTTAAACGGTAGCCGCTTTATTCTATCAGTCATGTGTAACCTGCGACAAGGACTATCACAACCTGACTTCTATGGTGACGTGATTTACAAACTTCGTAAGATCCTTGGTCATGATCATTTTCATACTATGTTTGTTACGTGTTAAACGTTTTATCAAAAGAGGTTATGACCCTATCATTTTGCAACGCACTGCGTACTTGGTGGTGGACCCATTTACAGTTCGCCACTAGGCTTTCCCCATTAAATGTGCGATGACCGGACAGGCTGTGGACCCTAAGATGACGTCTATCTCAAACCCAAAAGGACGGTGGCGTTTGATGTTTGTCTGCAATATTGTCTTGTCGTGCCGTCAATGGTTTGTTCTCTTGCTGCTCTGGCTTCTGCCAAGTCACTGAGTACATTCATTGTGGCTTTCTACGCTACTGTTTTTTTGTATTAATATATACACGAGCATCTTTGTGTTTTACTTATATTGCCTATTAATGCTACTTCGTTGGTTAGAGAATAGTTCATGGCGGGGATATCTTTATATACACTGTCCCGTTTTATTACGATGACAGTAGGGTAAGTGTGAGGTTTGGTGCACCCTAGAACATGGTTTAAACCCACAGCGGCCTTTTTTACCACTGACCGTTCCAAGGCGGTAGCCCTATTGTCAACCCTTTTGTGTATGTGATGTCTAATTTGGCATTTTGTTCATCTTCAAAGTTGTTCTTTGTTTCTGTGTGTGTTTGTGGTTGACTGTCGTCCTTGAATGCTACTTTTCCTGTTCGATTTTTATATCCATATTTTCAATTATCATTACATGGTTCGGATTTCGTTTGGCACTATGGTGAGTAATTCTCTTACTTTGTCCTGTATTTGCTTAAATTGTTATGTCGGTGTTTCATTCTATGCAATGTAAGCAAACGCATCAACACGTATATTATCGATCATGAAACTACTATTCATTTAACAAAGAACCTGATCGTACGAAAGCGAAACGATAGGAATATGTTAGATGGGTAGTAAAGCATATAGTAAACAGGTGAAATATGTCCGTTGTTTCATAATTTTTTCTGAGAAAACGAAATAGAAATGAAAAGGAGATATTTACACTTTAAAGCGAACATGTTTATATTTTAAACTTATAACAATATTTCTTCTACATAATACTTTTTTTAAATACTAGTACATATTTTTATATGGCGGGAGATGTACAGTACTGGTTCTACCCAGGAAAAGTGGGTGGTCTGCATCCACCACAAAAAAATCGACCGTCATTTATAACCTTACATGTGTTGAAAATGACGTAAAACACCATACAAACAAACAAACAAACAAACGAACAAAACATGTTTTTATGGTTGTCCATGTTTGTAACATGTTTGGTTAGATATTTTAAACAATTCACTACAGATCACATACAGTTCATATTTGCATACTAATGAAAGTTTTTCATTATGATATCGATAAAAATACACAGTTTCTTGAGTATAATCGGATGTATAACAGTCATTAAGCTTTCAAGTTTTATAGCATTTGGGTGTCTAAAATAAGACGGTTATATATATTTTGGTTCTTTGGTCCTTGAATTGGTTACAAACTAATTAATAATGGAATTCGTCTCCAACGCCATGTTCGCAATACATACACCGTCTTTCGTTTAAAGGTATATATTGCCATCTGCCAATTTGTATTGAAAGCCTTAGGTTTCGTGTGCGGAACATAAAAAAGCGTTTACAAAGTAAGGGAGGCAATAATGAGATATATGGGCTTTGTTCAAATGTGTTATTAAACATTCTATAAATAGTACTCGTTAATGAGATTGATGAGATATTAACAGTCGATGACAAGTTTTGTATAAATATATCCTTCAATTTTTGGTTTGATGATTTGATCAGCCACTCTTTAAACTGCTTTCATCAGCTTGGACAAACCCCAAAACTGGAGCGTTGAATTAAGAGTTACCATCTCATAGTTCACTTTACGTATATTCAATCACGGGTATTTTAAAAACCCGTAAATAACCTATACTTTTAATCGGCACATATACATTATTATATGACCTGAACACATGGATCGCGTTTTGTAGCATAATTTTGCCGTTATATGATGGGTTAATATTATCGGTCACATATTGTACAACCAATAAGTATTGCGGAGGTATAAAGAGGTACCCATTAAATGCTGTCTTAACTACTACCCGTCTTGAATAATATCTTTCCTCGTGTTTCGATTTCGCAGTGGAAATGCATGATCGATGGACCGGTACACCAAAGATATAGTTCAAATGCATCAAATGATAATACTCGAATAGCACAAAATTTTAAATGTACATGCGCGATAAATATTTCATGTAAGATGTATAATAATAATAATAATAATAATAATAATAAATTCTTTATTTAAAGAAAGTTAACACATTATGTCATAATATCAAGAAATAAACATCATATTTTCAATGCGGTCTTCTGTACATAAATTAACAAACATTAAACAATTTAGTGATTTTTAACAAATAAACTAACAATAAAAGTTAACATTCAATCTTCGACAAACACTCAATTACATTTAAATATAGAAGAAATCGTAATAGTAATAATAATATAATTCATATCAATGTGCATTTTGCAACAAACATTTTTTATAATTATATTTAAATGACTGGATAGTAGGAAGAGAACGTATGTCGACCGGTATATTGTTCCAAACGTGTCGACCAAAGTCGCTAAATGTGTCTTTCATGTATTAGTTTGCTGTTTTTGTGTAGCAAGATATACTGAACCAAACAGCTAACGCACCGGTAGACAATACCTTTATTGTATGAACTTATTATATGCCGACTGGTACCGTTGGAGACAGGTGATTTGAATGATTTTTTTTAAATTTACAGTCGTTATTGACAAGATATTTGTCTCTTTCAGAATGGCATTTGTTTTGATTTATTGATTGTTATTATTGAAATATAATCGGTATTGTCTACTGGTGCGTTAGATGTTTGGTTCAGTATAGAAATATGTACACTCTCCGATATGATCGAGAAACAATGTTAAAAGTGAATCAGTTGTCATTGATTTGCTGAAGGGTCTTTTCAGATTCATTTCAATATATAATATGCATATATGTAAGGTTTATGGAGGATGGCCTCGAACCTCCATAGACCTATGACGCATTAAATAAAGTTTCTTCTTCTACTTCTTTTTCTTCTTGTTAATCAATAATCGAAGGAAAAGAAATAAAGCTGTATACGTTATATGCAATGGGAGAATATGGACGATTGCGAAACTTCGCTGTGCTAAGTAATAAATCTTAAAATGCCCGGCGGTTCCGAAATTGCGTAAGGGGTTAAAAAACATCCTGGGATCTGAACAGGAGATACTGTTTTGAAACCTATTATTTCTACTTGTATATGCTTATTTGCTTTATCCGTCTGTGATATAAAAATAATATCATAGTCATTTTGGTATATGATAGCATGGACTTAATTATTTACAAAACAATTTGAAATCCTCAAACAATAAAGCACGAATTTATATTATTGAAAGAAGGAGATACATTATAGCTATGAAAACATAAAAAAAACGCGACCCAAACAATAATATATCCAATTACGGATCATATTTGGCATTCCATACATGTTTTTTGAGATTTTCATATGCTCTATTCATTTTTAAATGCACTTGTTATACAGGAATACGCAAAATTTATATTAAGAAATATTATTACAATAGACCAAGTATGTTTACATTCATAGAATTACTTCAGAAGCAAGATAATACTATCATTATTAAGTTAGCAAAATATTTAAGTAAAGCTGTATCTGTAAGAAATTCATTGTTGAATATATAATAAAAGATCTTTAGTATTTTCATACTCATGTAATAGTTATCTGCTATATATATATATATATTATTCAAACTACTGATATAAAATGATTCATTTGTAGAATCACGTGACTTGTTTATGAACAATTGTATTTATGTATGTATACATGACGTACGTATGTACAAGTTAAATAAAATATATGTTCTGTTCTGTTCTGTTTATACAAATGTTAATGTTCAACCCCTTTAAAATGAACGCTTGATAACTACGTCAAGATTGTCAGTTGTCCCTTTAATATCTATAATATAACGTTCCACTGTGCAAGTAATGATTTTTTTCGCTTGTAATACTTGCGACCAGTCAGATTATAAACAGTGCCATTATACATGGCGGGTACGAGGGGAGATCAGCTACTGTTATAATCGTTATAATAATTATCCAATAATCAATGTCACGGGTATTATTCAATAATGCGCTTAAAGGCTAATGCCGTCGGTTATTTGAAGTTCATCGTTTAGAAAGTTCGTCGAGAGCAATACTTTTTAAAGAAATTGTTAGTGTTGATTTTCAATTATTGCTTAAGTTATTAAGCATAGGCCTACCCGAATTTAGAATAGCGATAAGCGGATTAATTGTTTCGTCCCATAGCCTTGCTATAGAGACTGGTAGGTGGCACGGACCTAGAAGTATACCTAATTGTCTCGTCCCATAGCCTTGCTATAGAAACTGGTAGGTGGCACGGACCTAGAAGTATACCTAATTGTCTCGTCCCATAGCCTTGCTATAGAGACTGGTAGGTGGCACGGACCTAGAAGTATACCTAATTGTCTCGTCCCTTAGCCTTGCTATAGAGACTGGTAGGTGGCACAGACCTAGAAGTATACCTAATTGTCTCGTCCCATAGCCTTGCTATAGAGACTGGTAGGTGGCACAGACCTAGAAGTATACCTAATTGTCTCGTCCCTTAGCCTTGCTATAGAGACTGGTAGGTGGCACAGACCTAGAAGTATACCTAATTGTCTCGTCCCATAGCCTTGCTATAGAAACTGGTAGGTGGCACAGACCTAGAAGTATACCTAATTGTCTCGTCCCATAGCCTTGCTATAGAGACTGGTAGGTGGCACAGACCTAGAAGTATACCTAATTGTCTCGTCCCTTAGCCTTGCTATAGAGACTGGTAGGTGGCACAGACCTAGAAGTATACCTAATTGTCTCGTCCCATAGCCTTGCTATAGAAACTGGTAGGTGGCACAGACCTAGAAGTATACCTAATTGTCTCGTCCCATAGCCTTGCTATAGAAACTGGTAGGTGGCACAGACCTAGAAGTATACCTAATTGTCTCGTCCCATAGCCTTGCTATAGAAACTGGTAGGTGGCACAGACCTAGAAGTATACCTAATTGTCTCGTCCCATAGCCTTGCTATAGAGACTGGTAGGTGGCACAGACCTAGAAGTATACCTAATTGTCTCGTCCCGTAGCCTTGCTATAGAGACTGGCAGCGGCGAGGATCGAACCCACGACCTCTCGATTCTGAGTTCGGCGCTCTACCACTTATAAAATCCGTTATTTGTATGAATATAAAAAAATCAATCCAGTAAAATAAAACAACTCACGAGATGGTAAATGTGTGTTTAAGTCCACCATTATCATAAAGTAATAGTCCGAAGATACAAAATGAATTTGATACACGAAAAGCGCGCTGCACCGGATTTGCGAACACTGTGTTCCGCCCACTGGTCGATAAATCTATATAACTATTACTTACTTTTAACGAGTACTGAATTATTCGGCATAATTAATATTACTTTATTGAATACATATTTAGCTGATGTAGAGTTTTTGTTACAATCTGAAAATAATAATATGTATATGTTCATACATAAATTATATATTGATTAATTACTTTAACATGTTAGATTATATAGACAGCGATATCATACCATGTCAGCCACCACCTATACCATTGTTTTCAAATATATTAGAATTAGTATTATCGTTATTATCATTATTATTATTATTATTATTAATACCTGCAAAGTAGTATACTTATACATTGAATAGACATCTACACACTTCATTGCTAGATAGTTTGTACATATATATAGTCGTTTTCTGATGTATACATGTTTTTGTCTTTTCCAATGTGATGATTTGTCGCCATTCATTCATATATGTAAATGTATTTGGAACATGTTGCTTATGCTGTTCATATATATGAACCTAAGTGAAATAAAGAAGTTGAAGCTGAAGTTATATATGAACCTAAGTGAAATAAAGAAGTTGGAAGTTATATATGAATCTAAGTGAAATAAAGAAGTTGAAGTTATATATGAACCTAACTGAAATAAAGAAGTTGAATTTATATATGAACCTAAGTGAAATAAAGAAGTTGAAGTTGAAGTTATATATGAACCTAAGTGAAATAAAGAAGTTGAATTTATATATGAACCTAATTGAAATAAAGAAGTTGAAGTTGAAGTTATATGTGAACCTAAGTGAAATAAAGAAGTTGAAGTTGAAGTTATATATGAACCTAAGTGAAATAAAGAAGTTGAAGTTATATATGAACCTAAGTGAAATAAAGAAGTTGAATTTATATATGAACCTAAGTGAAATAAAGAAGTTGAAGTTGAAGTTATATGTGAACCTAAGTGAAATAAAGAAGTTGAAGTTGAAGTTATATGTGAACCTAAGTGAAATAAAGAAGTTGAAGTTGAAGTTATATATGAACCTAAGTGAAATAAAGAAGTTGAATTTATATATGAACCTAAGTGAAATAAAGAAGTTGATGTTGAAGTCATATGTGAACCTAAGTGAAACAAAGAAGTTGAAGCTGAAGTTATAATACTGTAAATATGTTTACACCAAACCCAGACTAGGCAACACAATACCGACATAACCATTTAAAGACACATTTCCCAACTGAAGGTAGTCGTTGAAAAATCATGGATAGCATGCTTTTTAACTGCTTACTTCTCGCTGACTGATTGCCACAGAGACATTATATTGAGGCCCCATCACAGTTTTTTTCTTTTTATTTACTATTACCTTAGTTTTTGATATAAAATATATTGTAGCTAAAAACACTAAATTGTTTATTGTGGGGGAGCATATAGTCGCCGCTTTTTCCGTCCGTCTGTGTGTGCGTCCGTTCGTCCGTGCCTCACACTTTTTGTCCGGAGCATAACTCAAAAGTATGCTTGATTAAAGTTCGTGTGAATGATTAGGACAATGAGACGGAGTGCAGTTCATAGGAACCATAACTCTAGCTTCACTTCTTTTTTAATTATCTCCTTAAAATTTGATAAAATTCAAAAGGCACTGCCTGAGGTAGACACTGAAGTTGACTTCCTCATAAAAAAAAATTCCAAAGCCTTAAAATAAAAAGAACTTGAGATTCCGTCGTATGATGCCCAAATTACGGTTACATTTTTACAAAATATTAATAATAAAAAAAAATTGTGCAAAAACATTATTATTTTCAAAATTTTGGTTCGAAGATGCTTAAAATGATATGCAAAACATGCACAAACTCCAACAAAATCACATATAAAACTAAAAAAATAATTCATTTTGGGCATTTTTTTTTCTTTTCATGTTTGGCAGTTGAGAGGAATTTTAAGAAAAATACAAAACACAAAAATTAATATAGAATTCATACATAATTATATCTGCATTTGTAAATGTGTATGGCATTGAAATGACGGAGAAAACAACATCAAAACGTATGTTTTATTATAGAATACATTGATATACGTGTATCAATTAATACAATATCTCCTTCCCACCTAATCACGTATTAGATAATGTTGACTGTTTAGAGTATGTTCAAAGTCTCCTTAGAGACTCTTTATTCCTTACCTTGCTACTAGTTACATTGGATACTATTTGTTACTGTTTTCATTTGATTGGGTTTAAATTGCCATCCGCCATAATGACATTATTATCGTGCATATGTTGATTCCATTGCTATTTGCTTAATATGTAAACCTTGGTGAAAAAATAGACGACGTTTGATTTGTTTGGATGCTTGAAAATGTGTGAAACAGACCTAAAGTTTGACGCGTGTCTATTTACGAATAACTGTGTTATAACATGTTGAATTACATAAACAATGACTTAAAAATACACCTTGTTTCTTTGTATACACCCCTCGTATAAGAGTATTAAATATTAAGGAATTAGCATTAAGTTAAATTCATAATAACTTGTATTTGAACAATTGTAAACTATTCATATTGTGCTTTGGAAATATGTCACCATTTCTGTTCATATCGTTTTGCTTCGTTTATCTTGTAAACGGTAAGTAATATATTAGAAGTATTATATAGTTGTTATTGCCGGAGCCTCAAGCCTCAGGCTATATTTATCCGGACTCAGAAAGCTGCTATTGGTGTTGGACTTTGTATCAACATAAAACTACTGTATTCTAGCAAGAATACCGGGACGCCGTCAAATTGGTATACAGGCTTTTAAGGTTATAATAGCGTAAATGACTATCCATGCCCCCCTTCCATAGTAAAGTTAGAATGTTGACAACCTGTTAAAAACTCAAACTTATTAAAATTCTGGGAAACTTACTTTATCATGTAAATAAACATCAATAAGGAAATAGGGGGTTTAATACCTTCTAAGAAACATTTCTTCAGCTGTATACTAACACTTGGTCAAAGGTCAAAGCTATTTTTTACCCTTGCAATTTCGTACCCTGTCTACTTTCAATTTATAAATATCAGCAACATGTCCAGAATACAGTTACAGCCAAAATATAACAGGAAATTGCACTAAAAAGGTTTTTAAAGAAAAAAAATATCAGCACTCTTTAATACAGAACTACTTTCGACTGCACCAGGTGCACCAGGCGAGCACATCCGTCTGATTTAGTGTAATTAAACATTTATGGGTCTTCTACTACTTGAATTAGGTATCAATTTCAGGGATAAAGTCTAGGTCTCACACCTCTGTTATCTTCCCTGAAAGCTCACGGACCGAGAGACAAAATGAAAACAGAAAAGAATTCTATTTTTTCTCAATTTTAGGCAATTTTTAATTTGAAAAATAGGTTTTTCTGTGCTTTAGCATACATCTGCAGTGTAAAAGACAGATGATACAGAAAATCCCATGTTGATATGAGGTTTCATTCAAATTTTAGAATTGTTTGACCGAAGCACCGCATATTCAGCTAGATAGTGTATGAACTTTGTATTTTCCATAGGGTTCACAAAACATGAGCGAGAAAGAAAAAAAAACTGGCTAACTTATGTATTTTATTGTTTTAAATTACTGGTCTTGGCTGTACTGAAGATATTAAACCAACAACAACGTCTGCTGCCCTGCTTTGAAGCTCAGATGTTGGAAAAGGCTGTACAGTAACCCTATGGGAAAATTAATTGAGGTGTGAGACCTCTATAACTCTATCTCAGCATACGAATACAGCTGGTTCCAAATCGTTATCGTCACTGATTACTGATTGATGTTTAAACATTAAAGAGACAAACGGCAATTTTGATTTTTTAAAAGCTCGCGGTGCCCCGTTAGTTTTTCTACATAACTTGCATTTGTTCAATAATTAATATTAATTATAAGAATAATATAAAGGAAAGTGTGTTTGAATATTATTAACTGTTTGTGTGTAAAGCTATATATGTATCTCTTTTTATAGCTGTCTGATTTTAAAAAAAGCAACACCTCTTCAGTCATTAAACAGAATTGATGAAACTTTAACTGAAGCATCTTCTAAAGAGTTTGAATAGGTCTGTTCCACTGCTATTTATTCCCATGAACTACTAATCAGATTTCAATAATGAAAACACAGCTAACATTAAACTCTTTCTTCTAATGTAATTTTACATTGCTAAAAACTGAGATTACCTTCACAGATGCTCCAATTGCTATTATATTATTAAGTTGTCATTTTGTTTATAACTATGATAATTTACCAATTCTTCATATTCTAACCATGAAACAACATTCTATTTAGTGATCCATTACACATACTATTTCAGATATATATCATATTCATATTATAACATTATACAGCACAGATGCCAAAATTAAAAACATGTTCATTTTGTCTCATGATGACTAGTTTATCTAGTGCTCAAAATCTTCCATGATAAATGTGCTTTGATTGTTGACAATTATAAAAAAAAATCTAACATCTACACACTGTTCGTTTATTTTTATCATATTCATTTCCCTTACTATTTTCTTATGTAACTGGTCTGACCGGCTCGTGATTTAATGTTTAGCCTGGGTTTCAATCCAATCAGATTTTCACATTTTTTGTATAAACTTATTTCATTAGAACTCAGATTATGTCTCTATTTTATTAAGTGCCATCACTGTTTTATTAAATATTCAAGGCGCACTGGGCTTGCATCATAATACATTGGTACACTGCGTTCGCGGGAATGTCCATTTGCATATTATATCATTATAATCGTCCATCGATATGTTGAACAGTTGGTTAACCAGTAAGTAAATTAATATTTAATAAGTGGAATGTTTACAAAATAAAAAGCAACTTTCGCGACCGTATTTTGCTCCCAACGGTCGCTAGACTAATATATACTGGTGATACTTCGATGATTATTACACCGGATATCCGGTATCGATACAAATGCATGATTTTGTATGGCTGCGTTTTGTCAAGGTATGAAAGCACTAATTATTTTCCCCATAGACACCAATGTTAAAGTGTCACATATTAATGATTTGCTGCAAGTTCAACTCAAGTATGGATAATGCAGCAGTGTAATGTTCATATAGAAAACTATTTTTCCACTTGAAAAATCACCAGAAAACGTGGGGTCACAAGACATGTAAGAAAGTTCTTGTTTGTTTACTAAACAGGTCAAGGGTACAGCTGTTTTTATTGATCGACTGTTTTCATTGCTCACAAAGTGTAAGCATAGAGTCGAAATTTCGAAAATGTTCATCAGTGATCCAGTAAAACATATTAATACGCTTCTTATACATATAACCACAAAATCGAATAGAAATGGGCAGTTTTCCCCTACTTATAATGCCCATTTCCATCGAAAAAGGAGGGATTACTTTTTATTATAGGAACTACATTCGACTACACCTCGGAGGTTTACATGTAATTGGTGGTGGTAAACCTCAATGATACAATTCCTGCTCGACATCAATCTCTCCCGGAGGCCATTACATTGACCTCTTCAGGGAGTAAAGTATACTTACTCCCTGCCAGTAAAGTATACTTACTCCCTGCCTCTGTCAATGTCTAAGAAAGTAGCCTGCGATCACATGATAATTTGTCACGTGACTTTTGCTAAAATATCAAAATGACGAACAGAACTTCAACACCCTGACACCACCAACTACCGGCTGCTGACTGACACGTAAACAGTCGAAAGAAACACGACTTATTTTCTATATTTTGATTTACTTTTTAAGTTAGCCATTTAATTTAAGGTAGGTTGCTAAAGCTATTTCATACTGGAAAATGCTGGTAAGCAAAAGGGAACGATTCGGGGTGCCTATTTGGAGTGATATGCAAAGGTACAAAACTTTATTCTACCGCAGTATAATTCTGAGCATAATTTACTGTATATTTCAAACATTCAATATAAAGAATTGTTTTCTTTTGTAATTTAAGCATTTCATACAAAATAAATTCAGAAAGATATTAGTGCAATCAAGAAATTTTGCATTTCCATCGTTTTTCATCGTTTGCCAAGATTCTTTGTATTTGATGAGACGTTGACAGAGGTGTATTCGTATGCAAGGAACGACAACTCCGTGTAGATATTGATACAGAGGTAGAACGTATATGGATACATTTTGTTTTCGTTTTGTTGCGGTTACTCCTGGTAAGGGGCACGTGGTAAGAGTGATTACACTGCAACCAAGTGTGTCCGAACTGTAAACCGTAATTTAGTCGATGATCATATTCCTCTGTAGCATCGGTCACTCTATGGGAACTTAAATAAAATGCGTGCACAAGTCGAGCCATATATTGGATATATATATATATATATATATATATAGGGAGAAACAATTGTGAACTACCAAGGACAGACAACCTTCGGACGAACTACGGCAGGGCGCCTAGCTATGACGAGATACACAGAAATCAAGCGTATGCATTCACTCCTTAAAAAAGGTAGCTGCAACACACGTTGATGAACTGTATCTCTACATCATAACACACTCGTCTGTGGAGGCACAATTAACATATAGACGCAAACATACATACAATTATAGCTCATATGAGTGGGCCACATTTAAGCGTTCAACCACTCACAGCTATATTGAGACAGTGACAATGAAAGGTGCCGGATCTTGGGGATACTGTAAATTCAGTAAATATAATAAAGGGAGACAATTTGAACTCACTACGGCAACTTTCTAAATTGGGATCTCGTAAGAGATTCACGTTCACAAGGCAGAATTATATATAGGGAGAAACAATTGTGAACTACCAAGGACAAACAACTTTCGGACGAACTACGGCAGGGCGCCTAGCTATGACGAGATACACAGAAATCAAGCGTATGAATTCACTCCTTAAAAAAGGTAGCTGCAACACACGTTGATGAACTGTATCTCTACATCATAACACACTCGTCTGGAGGCACAATTAACATATAGACGCAAACATACATACAATTATAGCTCATATGAATGGGCCACATTTAAGCGTTCAACCACTCACAGTTATATTGAGACAGTGACAATGAAAGGTGCCGGATCTTAGTGTTTCTGTGAATTCAGTAAATATAATAAAGGGAGAGAATTTGAACTCACTACGGCAACTTTCTAAATTGGGATCTCGTAAGAGATTCACGTTCACAAGGCAGAACTATATATAGGGAGAAACAATTGTGAACTACCAAGGACAGACAACCTTCGGACGAACTACTATATATATATATATATTACTTTTTTTTTTAATCCTTACGGACCGCCAGTGTCTACTTGTAGATGTGAGTTTTACACTAATACACCGTAGACACATGCCATGAAATGGATATATATCTCTATAAACTATATTGACACAATAAAAACGGCTTAAGTTTAGCAGACAGATCAGACACCAAATCTCGAGCGTCGAATTAAGATTACTAACTCATAAATAATTTTACGCATATACAATCAATATTTTAAGAACAAGTGAATAAAAGTATACTTTTCATCGGCAAATATACGTTATTATATTATCTGAAGTGATGGATAGAGTTTTGATAAACGGTTTTGTAGTGTAATTTTGCCGCTATTTGGCGGGCTAGTTTTTTTAACATGTTATGCCAACAGCGAGACTTGCAGTTTTAAATACTTAACAGATGGTGTGTCGGCGGAAACCTGTCATAACATCTACTACAACGAGGACTATACCTGCGACTATGGTTGCTGTGGCGACTCGTACGATTACGGCTGCTGTTCTCTCAGAGGCACCATCATAGGAACGTGTTTTGGCGCAGCCATTGTAATTGGCATAATCGTGTTTTGCATCTGCATGTGTAAAAAGATGAAGGCTAAGAAAAGACAAGCAATCCACCCCTCACAACCGGCCACGACGATCCATGTTGTTAATGCCCCACCGTATCGTAAGTATCTGATATTGTATTCTTCTTTGTGGCTTTAAATGTTCTTTATCTTAAAATGCACTAATAAAAGATTAAAGGAATTTACGACAATCTTGAATAACTTTTCAAGTATTAAAATTACACCGCGATTTATTAATCGAGTATCATTTTGACCTTAAACATGTCTATCTAAATAAAAGATTATATACACCCAGAGTTTTCAAGTTTTCTTCGTTATCTACCGTACATTTAAAAGAAGGATTGTATTTGTGCAATATAATCAACAATTATTAATATGCAAACAAACACAATTTACTTTGACATTTCAAATAATTATATATTGAAAAAAATAAGTTTAGCATTAGTTATATACAGTTAGCTTAACTAACTGTATATTAACTGTAAATTAACTAATTTGAATGCTATTTTATAAGTGAAGTATTATAAAACATTTGCATGACATAGGGTGATCTTCTGTTTCACTTCTTATATAGTTGTTATCCAATGTATCAGAGTTATCTCTCATCAATGTATCAGAGTTATCTCTCATCAATGTATCAGAGTTATCTCTCATCAATGTATCAGAGTTATCTCTCATCAATGTATCAGAGTTATCTCTCATCAATGTATCAGAGTTATCTCTCATCAATGTATCAGAGTTATCTCTCATCAATGTATCAGAGTTATCTCTCATCAATGTATCAGAGTTATCTCTCATCAATGTATCAGAGTTATCTCTCATCAATGTATCAGAGATAACTCTCATCAATGTATCAGAGTTATCTCTCATCAATGTATCAGAGTTATCTCTCATTTAGTTAAAACAGCGTATTTCATATTTAACAAGAAAAGTATAACGCATGCGTTATATGTAGACGATTTTTAATAATGGGTTAGTTTGTAGAGGCTTTGTTCAAGTCACATACCTTTAGTCGTCGATATGGAGATGACAGGAAGGTAAAGTGAAGAATTAAAAGATACTGTATGAATACAGATAAGTTTTTATTTGGTTTTAGGTGTACATTATTATACATGTTAAAGGGATAATATTCGAGTATTTTCAATTAAACGATTTACACCTGAGCTATTACAAAGGGAATTTCAGTGACCATGCTACAATATAATATAAAAGTCATATTTAGTTAAATTGTACGAGTGATTTTCATATGGGCCCTATTTATGTTCATGTTTTAGTTGTATTCAGGCTCAAAACCGCTTCGGAGTCGCCGTTAAGGCAATCAACTTTGCCTTTTAAATGAATTACAAGTGATCTTACAGAAAATATTGAAATTCTTTACTGCTTAACTTCATTATAATACTCAAATATAAATGGGTGCCGAAACGTCTAGGGTAAAAATTACAATAGATGCCGAAATGGTTTGATGCCGAAAAGTCTAGGTGCCGATTCGTCTAGGTGTCGAAAGGGTTTGTTGCCGAAACGTCCTGAATCGATTTTGATCACACAGACGCAACATCTTGAGAATTTTCTGCATTTATTAATAAGCATTTTTTCATGTACTGATCATTCGGACCCTGCTTTAATTAGACTAATATACTATATACACAATAGTTTTCGACTAGAAAATATCAATATGATAAAGAATGGTTAAACGTCACTAAATAACAGTTCTGGGTTTCAAGTTTTAATTATCGCAGAAAATCAATGGATCCTAACTTTTTCATTATAATGCAATAACGAACCAAAGTTTAAAAGAAAAGAAATTTCCCTTTATATTAAAATAAGAATAGAACAGAACAGACATTTTATTTCGACTTATACATATAGTATCTCGTCATCAAAATATAATATACAAAGTTATTAAACACATGACAGGCATGCACCCAACACGCACACACACACTATCATACACCACTCACGCACACACACGTACGTACTCTCTATCACGCAATTACATAAACGAATTAATTGTTGAAACAATACATAATACCTGAGTATAAACTCTACATATATGTACACAACTACGTATAATTAACTGTGTTACAGTACAATAAATGCTTCTTTTACAAACTTAGCTACATTTTGAATATCTTTATGTTTCTTACGTTGCATCAATTCAATAAATTTAATAACACTAGGGTTTCGATAATAATACGCCTTAATACAAAGTTTGCGAACATGTTCATAGACGGGACACATTAAAATAAAATGATAGTCGTCTTTTATGTCATTAGAATTACACATATTGCAATATCATTCACCTCTATCAGTTCTATGTTGTTTGTATCTGCCGGATTCAATCTGAGGGTATGCGAAGATAATCGTATTCTTGACATTGCCGTGTTTAGTTTAAATGGCAACTTATCTAGATAAGATTCATATTTAAAGACAGTCTTGAAATGTTTATATAACATTAGAACACGGTTGTTTTCAATATCACTATACCACTTCTGTACAAAACAATTAATTACTCTTTGTTTGAATAATACATGAAAATGTTTCAAATTAAAAATGTGAGTATCATTCCATACAAAGGTCAATCCAAAATCATTTAAAAGGGTCTTAACATTACTTTCCCAATCTGTACAGCCTCTCTCACAATCTCTCAATGATTCTTCATACATAGTAGATATTAATATATTGTTCGTACTTACAACCTTACTCCCATATTTAATTATTTTAACAGAACAGAATATATTCTTTATTTATGACTTAAACAAATGTTTCTCATCATATAAATACATATTACATTTGTTAATATGTAACAGGTCAATGCAATTTTTACATTAAACAATGAAAAAGTACAAACACACAAATCATACATGCTATACACTCATACAACTCACCCATTCACTCTGACGCCCAAAATGTCTCACACATTCACTCTGGCGCACGTATTTACCCTGTTATAATGATTTAGCTATTCCTATTACATAGTTTCATGTTACTATTTTAAGTTTTAATAGTTTTCATGGCATGTCCAATGAGGATGAACATACATTTTTTACTCATTATACATTGCAGTATTGCGAATAATAAATGCTTCCCTAACAAACCTAGATACCCTAAAAAGCTCTTGCTGGCTTGAAGATTGCATCAGCTGACTAAATTTAAAAACACTTGGATGTCTGTAATATTATTGTTTAACATATCGCTTACGTAATTGTTCGTACAAAGGAAATATTAAAATAAAATGATATTCATCTTCTAAGTCGGTACTATTAAACAATGTACACTATCTTTGATTTGTATCAGTTCTATTTTATGAATATCTGCCAGTTTCAATTCTAAGTCTGTGGGAGGATAATCTTATCCTCGACATGGCAGTTCTTAATTTCAATGGCAATATATCTAGATACACTTTATATGAGAATGAGGTTTTAAACATATCGTGATACATACAAGGGATATCTACCTAACTCCCCATAGCTTTCTGCATTACTAGTTGACGTTTTAACTTTCAACAAAAATTTACAAAATTGCAAATGAATTCTTTCAATTTCTTTTGACTTTGTAAACCCCCAAATCTCTGCTCCATAATTAAGAATAGCCCCACAAATGCATCAAAAAGTTGACAACATTTTTACGGTGTCCTGTTAGGGCCATCTTACCGTCGCATCTTACCATCGACCTAGGTCGATGGTCCATCGCATCTTACCATCGACCATCGCATCTTACCATCGCATCTAACTCTCGATCATCGCATCTTACCATCGCATCTTGCCATCGACCATCGCATCTTACCATCGATCATCGACCTAGCGACCATCGACCTAGGTCGATGGTAAGATGGCCCTAACAGGACACCGTATGTTTTAGGTTTGAAATTATACCTTTTTATATTTGCGATTAGGACATTTAACGCCTTTTAACCTTTCCCTGCAAGTGTTTCCTGATTTAGATAAAAAGTTTCAGTATAGTTAAAACATTTCCCAAATAATTAAAATCATTTCTACTTCTAACTTCTTTCCATTATATACCCATGTTACATTTTCCCTTAATTGGCGTCTTTTTCTGAACGTCATCACTTTTCTCCAATTAAAACCATATCGTCAGCAAAAAGCAATAACAATAAACGTGATGTCGTTTATACTAAAACCAGATGTATTTCTATCCTGTAAAACACTTCTACAATCAGAGAAAACAATAACGGCGAGACACCGCCCCCCCCCCCCCCCCACGCCCCACCCCACCCCCTTGTCTTAGACAAGTTGAACATTCGAAACAATTTTTTGGATAACTTATGTGTTTTGTTGTATTTTGTTATTTTAATTACTGGTCTTGGCTATACTGAAGATATTAAACCAACAACAATGTCTGCTGCCCAGCTTTGAAGTTCAGATGTTTAAAAAGGCTGTACAGTAACCCTGCTTTATGGGAAAATTAATTGAGGTGTGAGACCTGATGCACACGAGTAATGACAGTGTCACGTGGGTAGCTGCGTAAGAGTTTTAAGCATGCAACCTTCGTAATCTTTCCCAATCTTAATAATGCTGTTTTACTGAAAAAGTGAGAGAAAAAAATAATAGCAACTTTGTTATGGATATGTTGGTACCATGATCGTATTCTAGTTAATAAAACATACTTTAGTTGGCGTGGTATCTTGAACGGAGGTCTAGGCGGTCCGAGGCATGCCCTTCCCCACCATCACCCAACCCCTCACCACTAGGCGGTCCCAGGCATGCCCTTCCCCACCCTCACCTCCAACCCCTCACCAATAGGCGGTCCGTGGCATGCCCTTCCTCACCCTCACCCCAACCCCTCACCACTAGGCGGTCCGAGGCACGCCCTTCCCCACCCTCACCCCAACCCCTCACCACTAGGCGGTCCGAGGCATGCCCTTCCCCACCCTCACCCCAACCCCTCAACATTAGGCGGTCCGAGGCATGCCCTTCCCCACCCTCACCCCAACCCCTCAACATTAGGCGATCCGAGGCATGCCCTTCCCCACCCTCACCCCAACCCCTCACCACTAGGCGGTCCGAGGCATGCACTTCCCCCACCCTCACCAAACTCCTCACCACGGAAACATTTGGTTTACCATACATGGCATTTGGTTAACTCTGATGCATTTTCACAATGTTTTATCGTAAAGAAATATAAAAAGATCGGACAGGGAAAGTATCATTCAAGGAGGACAGTCAACCACAAAACACAGAAACAAACACGCAAACGGACAAACAAGAAGGCAAAAGTAATAATAAATACAAACGACATCACATACACAAAAGGGTTGACAATAGGGCTACGGCTTTGGAACGGTCAGTGGCAAAGTAGGCCACTGGGGTTTAAACCGGTTCTATGGTGCACCAAACCTCACATTTACCCTACTGTCATCCCATTAAAACAGGACAGTGTAAATAAAGAAATCCCAGTCATGATCTAATCTCGAACCAACAAGGCCGCATAAATAGGCAATATAAGTAAAACATAAATATGCTTGTGTAAAAAAACAATAGCCTAGAAAGCCACAATGAAGGTATTCAATGACTTGGCAGAAGCCAAAGCAACAAGAGAATAAACCATTAAGGGCACGACAAGAAAGATCATAGACAAACATCAAACGCCGCCGTCCCAATGGGCTTTAGGTGGGCGTCATCATAGGGTCCACAGCCTGTCCGGTCATCATACAATTAAAGAGAAAAGCGTAGTGGCGAACTCTAAAAGGGTTCAACACCAAGCATGCAGGCTAATATCGTAAATCCAATAAGAAACAACGATGGACATGGTGAGCGCCACCTAAATTCCGGCAAAAACTAATCTTGATCCGCCCTTACCAGTTGTTACATGATATTAATTAGGGATCAGTCTTGAACTAAGTGTTAGTTAAATAAATGATCAGATAACGGTCGGTTAAAGTTTAAAAGTATACTTGTATTACTTGCATTACTACTTTTAACACACTCTAGATAACATATATTAAATGCGAGTGTTATAACAACATAATTTATTTGGGCCATTTTCAAGAAATGGAGAGATCAGATTTGGAAAAAATGCAAAACTAATATGCGTCAAACTAAATTTTATTATAATAACAGCATAAAACAGGATGTGGACAGTCAAATTGTAGAATATGTTAGCCCAGCGATTTCAAATAAATGTTGTATTTAAAGCAGCAACAACCCTTGCCATGTGTCTGTTACCGAACTTTTAAACGGTGAAAACTAAAGTATAAAGTAAAATATCACACTAATGTGGCTCGTATATTACTGTGTTTACATCAAAACTAAATACTGGGATAGTTGTCTCTTTATCATTGTTTTAAGTGACAAATTCCGTCAAAATTTGCTTTCTTCTCATAACAATTTTAAATAACTTACAAAATAAAAAGATTAAGCATTATCTTGGCTAAATACTATTTGAATTATCTCAAACCATAACATTTTAAATAGGAATGGCAAACTAAAATATATGACAATATCAATTGTACCACTATATCACAAATAAGTAGCGGTAACATCACGGACATATTTTGAAACACCTATGACCATTCCAGAATAGTATCAGTTGTGCGTCACAGTTATCGCGGTAGACGTGCAGTGGCGTCATCTTGGAATGAATGTGACATTGACATATCTGTTTTAATACAAACATCAAACCATTTGGTATTTTCAAATCGTAAAACTCGTGTTGTTTTGAAAACTGGTACCATCAACGACACATTTTTGCAACACCAATGACAACTCCAGACTTATTATCAGGTTTGCATCACAGTTATGACTGTATACGATTACTGGCAACATTTTGCAATACATGGTACGTGTGCACATCTGTTTTAAAACAAAAGAAAACCATTTAAAAAGAAAACCATTTACTATTAAAATCGTTCACTTGTGTTATTGTAAAATTGGGTAAAATCAATGACCTATTTTGTTACACCAAAGACGACTCCAAAGTTTTTATCAGTTTTGCATCAAAGTTATGAATGTAGTTATTTGTGGCGTTATTTTGGGAAGCTTATAACCTTAATCATACTTCGCGAATTTGACTATTAAGGTCATACACTCAGTTATATTTATTAGAGATAGTTCACGATACATCTGATACATTTCGACGGCATGTTGCATCTTAAACGTCAGTACACAAACATAACTAAATATGCATATCTTCAAACAATTGTCCCTGATGTTACAAACTGATTGTCGTTGATGTTACCTCAGGTGACTGTGCTGTTACTTTTGTTTTAATTCAATATGAACTGTATTGATACATAAGCAGTCAATTAAAAACAATATATTGTTCAATGTAATGTCAGTAAACGTGACATTTTTATTTAAAATGTGTTCATTTTTCCTTTATATATACACAGAACCTGGATATCAGTCGCAATCTGCGAATGGGCAATACTCGGGTCACATGAATAGCAGCGTACATCACGGAGGACCGAATCCCGGTCCATATCCCGGAGGACCAAATCCCGGTCCTTATCCCGGAGGACCAAATCCCGGTCCCTATCGTGGAGGACCAAATCCCGGTCCATATCCTGGAGGATCAAATCCCGGTCCCTATCCTGGAGGACAGACGTATCCCCCGCATATACCACCACAGTATCCACCAGGGAAGGCGAAGGGCATGTTCGAAGATCCAGCTTTCCCATCCCAACTTCCTCCTCCGTATTCATAAAAACTGTTCTCATTGTATACAGTGTGAGTTATTTATGTACCTATGACTGTTTTGTGTGTGTGACACTTTAAAGGATAAGAAAAATTGCACAAGAAAGTAATAATATACCGCATGTGTGTCCCTTGCCGTAATGAAACACAAAATGCCTTTATTATATTTATTAAATCGGTCTTTCAAAATACCGTATACTGAACATTGATTTTGCCCAAAGACTTCAGCCGTGTCAGCAGACTCACACATGACTGAAGCCATTAGGTCAAACGGCCTAAACATATCTGTAAACAAACACTGTTAAATACAAAAATGGTGGTATGAGGCACGGCAGTCCTACACTCAATGTGTCATGGAATATTCTGCTATGGAAAAAACAACATGCTTCACTGATAGAGCCGACCTTAAATATACTGAAGGAAAAAAGGAACGCAACTCGGAAATTTCCGTTATATAATGCTTTACGATACTGCACACTTAATGTCATGTAATATTCCAAAGAAATACTAAGATGTTTTGTAAAACAGAGATGCATCTAGTTAGAGAAAGGCCAAAACTGTGACTTTCTAATCACAGTACACTTCGTAACATGAATGATAAGTTCGATAAAAAGTATCCCAAATACCTTAAAGTAAACATGTTTTGCAGATTTGTATCGCATGCACCGAAATATATATGGAGATGTTCCTTTGGCTCTATACGAACACTTTATCTATAAATATACCGAAATTTGTTTTCAAACTTTTCCAAAACTGTCTTTATTTCATTTAAAAAAGCACAGTTACTGAGATGACAGCATTGTGATTGTTCATCTATTCTTGAGTCAGTTGGGCTAATATTGAAATACGGCACTTAAACTGAACACTTGGAGAGGCTGTTGCATTTCTATGGTGGAATTTCATTTGAAACGAGTTGGGTTGGCAAAGGACGACGAGCTTGTGTCAGACAAATGGTGCTAAATAACCACAGCACCCAAACGTAATGTCGCCGGAGGAACACATTATACCACAAACTAAACCAAAGCAGCAGATTAAATTGTCAATAAGCAGAACAATTCATAACACAAAGAGCGCCAGTAGCCAGTGTTACCGGGATGGAACAATCAGTAGGCAATACGGCATACTGGTTAGCTTAAATCGATTTTGCGTGTACACAATCTCGCTATTAGGTTCATCCTATCAACAGAAAATCTCTAACAATTAAGTCTACATTCAGAGAAATGAGCAAAGATACATTTAAATGTTGTTATAAAAATAGTTAGAAATATATAATTAGAAACACCTCATGATGTATCCAGAATTGTACCGAACAACCACAGCAGTAGCTGCCAAAAATAAAAACAATTTAGAGTAAGATCAAACAATCCAGAGGGACGAAAGTGCATGCACGTATCTCCATTTTCAGGGTTTCAGAAGGTGAATTCATGGAGTCGCTCGAGATTGTCCGGACATCGCACAAGAGAAAAATGAAGTTTAGTTACTGAATCACATACTGTTCTGATGAACTTCCTGATTAATTGTGTAAACTGGTCAGGTTACCCATAAACCCACTTTAATTTCCGAAGATTATAGATCACATCTCATTAAAATAAAGGCTGTGATACACCTAGTCGCAGAACTGATTTTAGGTTGGTGGTTTACTTCTCCAGTAGGTTTTCGTTGCGGTGATTTTGAGAAAGATCTACGTAGTTTGCGATTTCGATCATTGCAGTCCTTAACATCGTTACAAGCTCTAGCAAAAAGAAGATATACACCAACCCTATCATTTTGCAACGTACTGCATGCTTGGTGGTGGACCCTTTTACAGTTCGCCACAATGCTTTCCTCTTTAATTGTACGATGACCGGACAGGCTGTGGACCCTATGATGACGCCTACCTAAAGCCCATTGGGACGATGGCGTTTGATGTTTGTCTATGATCTTTCTTGTCGTGCCCTTAATGGTTTATTCTCTTACTGCTCTGGCTTCTGCCAAATCACTGAGAACCTTCATTGTGGCTTTCTAGGCTATTGTTTTTTTGTATTATATTTACACGAGCATATTTGTGTTTTACCTATATTGCCTATTGATGCTGCCTTGTTGGTAAGAGATTAGATCATGGCGGGGATTTCTTTATTTACACTGTCCTGTTGTTATGGGATGACAGTAGGGTAAGTCAGAGGTGTGGTGCACCATAGAACCGCTTTAAACCCCCAGTGGCCTACTTTGCCACTGACCGTTCCAAGGCGGTAGCCCTATTGTCAACTTCTGTGTTTGTGATGTCGTTTGCATTTATTATTGCTTTTGCCTTCTTGTTTGTCTGTTTGCGTGTTTGTTTCTGTGTTTTGTGGTTGACTGTCCTCCTTGAATGCTTCTTTCCCTGCCCGATCTTTTTATATGTCTTTGTAATAAGTAGCACGAGTAGCACGAGTAGCACGAGGTACATTCCCATTTAGTAGACGATGTGAAAGTTAAAGTCATCTCTCTTACATGTGTAGTTTTTTTGTAATCATTTGAAATCGAGTGATGAAGATATTTAGAAATGCTTCTATTTAGTCGAACGATTCGCTTTATTCATCGTCTGGTTAATACATATAATGACCATATGTGCACCGAACGGATTAGCAGTATTGAGTATGTTGTCTAGGTACAGAGTTTATTATTAAACGCCTCAATAATGTCGCCTTTGTTAGCAGGTGACAAACTCAACATAAAATCCTTTCATAACTGTATGAAAACAAATCTACGATCAATGGTGCAAAGTAAGGACCCATAGGAATGCTAACAGCCTGACGGTAAATTAGGAATCTATTCGATAATACAAAGTGCAAACTGCATGTTTATCGTTTGTTTGTTTGTTTGTTTGTTTGCTTGTTTGTATGGTATTTGACGTCATTTTTAACACGACGGCTGGCGTGGCGCAGTCGGTAGCGCAGCGGATTTGTAACCGGAGGCCCCGGGTTCAATCCCCCGTGGTGCCACTGTGATTCACCGGTGCAAGACACTTTCCCTTAGCCTCGTCCGTCGAATGGGGACGTAAACCGGGCGGTCCCTTGTATCGGTCTATCCTCCGAGCACGTTAGAGAACCATTGGAATCTATTCGATAATAAGAGTAGGGCATGGTTCCCGGATTCCTATATATCCTTCCCCTCTCTTTGGGGCGGCTCTAAATAAACTATACTGTGTTGATGAGCCGTTAAACAACATTCAACAACAACAACTGACGGTAAACTGTGTTACCGTGTCTAATAAAGATGTTATCTAGAAGAAAGGATAACACTCTACAAACATCAGCGCCAGACCACATGTTATACTTATTATAAGATTGTTTGTAAAGAAATCCCTGACAATATTACAACCACAAACAATGATTTGCTATACGCCCGTTACAAAAACGGGACGTGTTATGGTATGGGGTTGTCCGTCTGCCTGTCTGTCTGTCCTCCGTCCGTAAACAATTGCGTATTACGAACGATAACTCCGAAACCATTAAACCTACACTCATGAAACTTCGTAAGTAAATTACCCTAGGTGAGAGAAGGATCCCTGTTGTTTTTGGGGTCAGTAAGTCAAAGATCAAGGTCACCGTGACCTTATATAGAAAATGCATTCCGGACAATAACTTCGAAACTATAACCCCTACACTCATGCAACATCAAAGGTACATTGCCCAAGATGAGAGGAGGATCCCTATTATTTTTTGTTGTGGGCTCAGTAGGCCAAAGGTCAAGGTCATCGTGGCCTTATATAAAAAAAAACGGACGATAACTTCAAACAAATTGGGTAAAGAAATGTTGACATGGGTTGACGAGCATAATCTAGTTCTTCTTAATGACGGCTCCCCAACATGTATTGACATAAGAACGGGCAACCTCTCAAACATTGATTTGTCTTTTTCCACAATCCACTCTCTCAAAAAACTCAATGGACAGTTTAAGCCATTTACTATTTTATATACAATGTCTACAGGGCGTGTAACCATTGTTGGGGACGGACTTCTACTCAACAATAGGCACAAACTTAACAATAACATGCATGTATTTTCTTAGTTTCCTTTTGAATAATTATTGTATACCGTGACGGGTGGTTAGCGAGTGATTATAAGAATCTTACATGGGTATCCGGTGAAGATAGGGAATTCTAACCCGAGGTATACGTGTTTTTATCGGAACCGAGGCTCTGCCAGATAGGGAATTCCGAGGGTTGAACTATTTGAACCGAATACGCATGATATATTCTTTTTCTTGCATATTAGAGAAATGTTCTGCATTGACGCCGCCAGCTATTAAGGTTTTGCATGTTTTCCTGCATACCGGATGTTGGCGCGCGTGAATTTTATCTCGACCCTAGGGTGAGATGGAAATATCTAGCCCCGGTAATATGGCGGATATCCTTGTCCAGTATGCAAGAAAACCCTGTATGGTGTCAGACCGGTGAAAATCAGCCCATTGAACACAATGCAATATAGGCTATATTTGGAGATCAGTCACAAGTTCCACAACATTCGTTCGCTTAAATACACTTTTAAGGCTGCTTTGGAGCACATTTACATGCACAATGTCCAATAAAATATACAGTATGGCTATAAAATGCCAGAAAAAAGAGACAAAATTGAAGTAATGACTAAAATGCTAAGCCTACCCCATATGCCTGTAGCAGTTTAAAGGCAACTAATACATTCAAGTCTTGGACAACAGCAAGACAAACTGAATCACACACCAGAATAGTATATATTTCAGTGGATTATACCATTATCTCTAACAAAATACGAAATTAATGTGTTAAATTACAATTGTATGCCATTGCATAGTGATTTCATCTGAATTAATGAAGAAAAATGGGTGGGATTTACACCCTGTTTAGCAAAAAAATAAAATAAATGCTGAATTCCACAAATTTCTGTATATTTCAGTTTCAAATTGTAAAACCCATCATCGCGTACAAAATGTACAGGTTCTCAGGCTTTCGATACAAAGTAAAACTCCTCCTAGAGTCGCGTCATGTCAAAATGTCAGTACCGATACCTTTTCAGATTTTAGCCTCATACGGTACCTTTAAACAATAAAATTGCCATTTATTGTAGGAATTGTGACAGATTTATTACCTTTTGCCACTAATCCACTTAAAGACACTTGAGAGCCTACTTAAAGTGCTTTAGGGCCACTCCAAATCACTAGGACCCCCAAATTCCAGCCTAAAACACACACATTCCATTTCAATTGCAAAAAATATGTTCTGTTGTAAAATTCAAAAAATTAACATCAGCTTGTTTTTTCTCACTCGGCTGCAAGCTTTCATGGGAAAAATCAACTGGATTTGGCCATTAATAAGAAAAATTCATGTTTTCCATTTAGGTGTCAGACCGGTGAAAATCAGCCCATTGAACACAATGCAATATAGGCTATATTTGGAGATCAGTCACAAGTTCCACAACATTCGTTCGCTTAAATACACTTTTATTCTGTGTATTAAACACATTTGGCTAGCAAACGGTCCCATATATGGAATAAAACACCGATTAAGTTTTTCAACATTTCGCGTCATTCATTCACACCATGCGTATTTTGAAATAAACATCTGTCAAAACCACATCTCTGCCTAACCTCTGTGCTCATACTCTCCAAAGAAATAATCCTGACAAACACAGTAAAATACTTACTATTCATGACAACAGACATACTACTTTAACCTCAGGTTAGATTTAACAATGAAATAGAAACTAATCTTGGGAAAAACACATGCAAACTAGAAACGTTGGATTCTTTCAAGGAACTATTTCAGCACCCTACGACCCGGAAGTACTTCCTGACTGGTCTGACACCGTATACGACGGTGTGGATTACGGAGGAGCCGAATGTCAGTTAGGTTAGCATACAACAATACCACACCGACTGGTACACCACTAAGATACCGATGGTGGATCTACACCTGTCGTATTCATTAATAACTGACACTGTAGTTTCTGTTAAGGCGAGCATCGGCCGCTTCCCTGTTCCTAATGGATCCTTGAGACTTACGAGTCTCCTTGAATCCTTAGGATACTATATTTTCTAATTAACGTCATACATCGGCATTTTGTAGATGGACTCATGTCCATTCTGCCATATTTACACTTAAACATGTTTTAGCACATGATCTTATGTAGGATTTTAGCCTGGTAAAACAATATTAACGAACCTATGCTTGACTAACGGCAGCTGCTCGCTTTCTCTGTGTCTGATACCAAATAGTTAGAGGGATATATATTTTGCTATAAGGTACCGCACACCCATAATTCTTATATTAAATGGTGTGTGCGGTACATTATTTTCAATATCTCCACTAGATCCTTTTGTAGATGAACAATATAGGCTTCGATCAGTACTATCACTGATCACCTCTCATAATAACCTTACCTCCCTCCGATCTAATCTAATCTAATCTAATTTATCAACGCATTTATGACTATTTTCCCCATACGTATATATATTCGATATAATGGCAATACCCTTTTGGATACACTCCCAATGGCTTATTTAGATAGAATCATACATATCATACTGCATATGAGTCAATTTAGGTCATACACTGTATTGTTACTTGGATGGTCGATGTACTGGCTTTCTATCTGGTAATCAATACAGAGGTTTCTAAATTATATTGATTAGGTTGCTTTAATGCAAATTTAAATTGTTCTTCTTTGCTAGCCTAGACGGTCGTTTTACTGGCTTTCTAGTCATACAGAGTAGTCATCCTTTGAATAATAATCTAAATCTGCTTTTGATATACCATTAATACATAACGACTTTGAAAACGCTCCACGACTAAATGAGTGTGGGGACTGCCCTACCACATGGCGACATGGACGTGTTTATTATATATGTCTAGCTGACTTTGATAGGACTTACTTGATATTAGTTGGCATGCCTATACCTCCTTCGTATCTATAGGGTATGAAATAAGGTACCGCACACACTTAATTCATATATCAAAGTGTGTATGCGGTACATTATTTTCATTTGTTTCAATATCTCCACTAGATCATTTTGTAGTTGTACAACCGACCTCCTCTCAGGTGCACCAATATTTTTTATAAGGACTTGTGGATACTTAACCTTTTAATTAATTGACAGTAATTTATGTTTCGATCATAACTATAGCTGATCGCTTCACATAATATCTGTACCTCCTTCCGATCATTGTCCTTATATAGTGTTAGTTCCTCGTACTAGTAAGTGGACGGATGCCCCCCACAGACCAATCCCTTATTTTAATATAGTGCTTGTAGTGCTGTGGATGAGCACTCGACTAAAGACATTGGAATATTTTCATTATTTTGTTTTATATTTTTAATCTTAATTAATATATGTCTTGGACCATCAAGAGCAATGAAAGGACACGGTACGGATAAATTAGGTAATACACTCAAGAGATATGAAAACGCAACACGGGAATTTCCGCTATATATTGTATATACTGCACACTTAATTGCACATAATATTCCAAAGACATCCCAAGATGTTTTGTAAAAAAAAAAGTTGCAGTTAATTAGGGAAAGGACACAACTGTGATGTTGTAGACGTTTTAATCACACTACACCTTGGAACAAGAACTTCATAAATGTTGAAATTGCTCTTTGAAAAACTGAGCTAGTCCAGTACTGTATTTAACGTAAATAGTTTGCAAAATGTTGCATCCTAAGTTTGCTCACATGATTGCGCCAAACGCGTACCCTGTTAATAATGAAACTTTGAAGGAATACTATTTGCTGTATTATTTGTTGTTTTAGTATTTTTGCCAACAGGACAAGTCTTACGTAGTCATGTACCATTCGATTAAAAGCAGCATATTGTACATACAATATATAGCGGAAATTCCCGTGTTGCGTTTTCATATCTCTTGAGTGTATTTAAGTCTAACCTCCTGGAGAGTCACATGAAACCTGCGATTTCACGATAATCTACATTTTAAAAACGGATCCATTTAATCACCTGCCGAATCACAGTCAAAATCTTTCCGATCATTGCTGGTGTCTGCCTTGTTCTTGCCACTATTGCAATATTCAAATATGATTCCGCACAGTAACTTCAAAACCGTAACACCTACACTCAGAAAACTTCAAAGGTACATTGCACTAGGTGTGAGGAAGAACCCTATTCTTTTTTGGTGCCAGTTAAGTTAGAGGTCAAGGTCACAGTAACCTTATATGGAATCTTGCATTCCGCACAATAACTGCATAACAGCTACACTCATAAAACTTCATAGTACATTTTCCTAGGTGAGAGGAAGAACCTATTTCTTTTGGGATCGGTAGGTCAAAGGTCAAGGTCGCAATCACCTTATATGAAAATATGAATTCCGAATAATAACTTCAAAACTATAACACCTACACTCATAACATTTCAGAGGTACATTACCCTAGGTGAGAGGAGGAACCCTATTACTTTTGGGGTCAGTAGGTCAAAGGTCAATGTCATCTTATATAGAAAAATGCATTCCTCATGATAACTTCAAGAACACCTTCACTTTAAAAACTTCATAGGTACATTGCTCAAGGTGAGTGGAGAAACCTTAATGTGTTTGGAGTCAGTAGGTTAAAGGTCAAGGTCATCGTCACCTTATATGGGCATATGAATTCCACATGATAACTTCAAAACCGTAACACCTACACTCAGGAAATTTCATAGGTTCATCATCCTTGTTGAAAGCTGGAACCCTATTACTTTCGGGGTCAAAGGTCAAGGTCACTGACTTTATATGGATATATGAATTCCACATAATAACTACAAAACCATAACATCTACACTCATGAAACTTCATAGGTTCATCGCCCTTGTTGACAGCAGGAAACCATGACCTTATATGGAAATAGACATTCCATTTGATAACTTCGAAACCGTAATACCCACACTTATGAAACTTCATACATTGCCTTTGGTGAGAGGAGGAACCCAGGTGATTATGGTTCAGTGGGAAAAAGGTCAAGATGGCCATGACCTTACATGGAATAAGGCATTCCTCGCGATAATTCAAAATTATAACACCCACACTCAAGAAATTTCATAGGTATATTGACTTTGCTGAGAGGAAGAACCCTATTGATTTTTGGTCATTTGGTCAAAGGTCAAGGTCACCATGACATTATATGGAAATAGGCATTTCGAGGGATAACTTCAAAACCTGCACTCATGAAACTTACACTGCCCTTGATAAGAGTAAATATTGTATTTCATTGGGGTTAGCAGATCAATGATCAAGGTCGCTATGACCTTATGTGGTAATATACATTCTGCGCAAAAACATCAAAACCATAACGCCACCCCCCCCCCCTCCCCCCCCCCACCCGCGCTGATGAAACTTCGTATGTGCATTGACGTTGGCAAAACAAAGAACCTTATTGTCTTTGGGGTCAGTAGGCCAAATGTCAAGGTCACCATGACCTTATATGGAAATAAACATTCCGCCAAATAACTGTGAAACCATAACACTCACACTCATAAAACTTCATAGAGTCAGAGGAGAAACCCTGTTGCTTTTGGGGTCACTAGGTCAAAGGTCAAGGTCATCAGTACATATTTTTACAACTCCTGGAGTATAATACCTACACTCAAGAAACTTTGTAGACACAATGCCCTTGATGAGAGGAGGAACTCTATCACGTTTGGGCTTAGTAGTTCAAAGATCAAGGTCATCATGTCTTCATATGGACATACACATTGCAAATGATAATCCCGGAAATATGACCACACTTATCAAACTTCATAGGTCCTTGGTCAGAGGAGGAAGCCTATTACTTTTGGGTTCAATAGGTCATCACGGTCACATTGAACAGGCAATGACTGAATCGTAAGACATTTTCCTCACTGTAACTTGTAAATATTAGACCTACAATTTGAAACTTTACAGAAATAGTACCCATGTTAAAACATTCAACCTGTTTTGGCTTGTGTCATAGATTTAAATACGTATGTAGGTCTATGCTTGGGTGTAATATCTTTATTAAATGTACGCACAGCTTCTGTAATGTTCTCAACGGAATACATGTTTGTTTACAAGTAACAAGTAACCAATGTTCGTATTCGTTAAAATTGCTTTTTTGAATAAATAAATTATTTTTGTAACCTGATACCGTTTTTCACACTATTTTCCTATATTATGAGGTTGAAAAATTGACATAAAAAATATTTAATCAAAAAATTTAACTTAGTTGGATTTCAGCTATAAATGTGTGTGGTTACTGTAACAGAATACCACTGCGGGGAGTTTGCTTCTAGGCAAGACCTCCTGAAAAAGTTTGATATATATCGATACACTGGCAAGGTTTCTGATCGGCTGAGACAGGAACAACTGCTATCCAAGATATACAGAAAGGCAGAAAGACAATACATTTATATATCAAAAAGAGGGAAATTACATCATTATATCGACCAGCTAAATGCGGATGGTAAGAAATACTTTAATAAAAAAGATAATAATTACGGTCACGTGGTTCCAGTTGTTTCCAGTTTCAAATTTGTTTTTGCACAACTTGTCAAGACGTTGGTATTTACAATCAAGCGTCGAAGATGATCAATTTGTATTTGAAGCAAGCGTCGCAGATGATCAAGGCTATTGCTCAGTAGAAAAACTAGACTGTACACAGTGTTTAAATATGAGTGAAACGGTACATGCGCAGTGAAGCAGTCAATAGAAAAACATCATAACCGGGTGTTTGCGCCGTAGCCTGGGCCCTGTTTTATTAAAAATCTTGCGATAAGTCTCAAATTTTAAAATCGTTCCCTTTTTTCACATATGCATTCAATGTAGACACTTCTGTGTGCACGTAGTGCAGAAAGATCACATGTATAAGGAAATGAAATGAAATCACGTTTATTTAAAAAGTGTAATTTATAGCGAAGCATTTAAGAAATTGATTTACGATCAAAATGGTCGGAAGTTGTTTCATAAAACGGGGCCCTGGTTCCCTGGCCTCCAACAATGCTTTATGGGAGGCCAGGCAATCATGCTAGCTGCTAAATAACACCAGGAACGCGCACATGTTTTGGATGGTTTAATTTGTGGGACCCGGTACGGTTGCGGCGCGATTCTAAAAATGCAAAAGAAAATAATATTGCTTTTGTTATATGATGCAATGGATAAATAAAAGGAAAATAAAGGAAAATAAAACCTTATTGTTTGATTTCAATCACATGTGTATTATTAATAAATTATAAATAAAATATTCAATATCGACACAAACTATGTACTGGCAAATATGCATTGGTAATACAATTTCAGGGCAAGTTAAAAAAATCACGGGAAGTGACTTTTCAGTCAGATCTAGTGGACCTTTGAAATCTACTTGCCCTGGGCTATTCCCCAATTTTAATTTTCTTGGAGCACTGTTGTGGCGACTACTCCTCCGAAACTACGTGACAGGTTTATCATGAAACTTCACAGGAATGTTGCTCCTGATGCCTAGTAATACATGTCACCTGGCCGCCACGGCTAAAACCTAGATTTACAAATACAATTTCTTACCGGCCACATCCCAAAACCATAATGTTATTGATTTGGAACCTTAAGCAGGTTCCTAGCAAAACAACAGGCTGGTCGGAAATTCAAGATGGCTGCCACAGGTACATATAGATTTTACACAATATAAGTTTGTGACAACTACTTCTCAAAAACCATATGTAATATTGCTATGGACCCTTTACTAAAATGACTTGCATGACATGTAGTTGGTCCTACACACAATTTATTTCGATTCGATTTCAAACATGGCCACCAGCGGCCATCTTCGTTTACACAGAGTAATATATGAAAAAAATGTGGCCATTACACTGAAAATTTTCATGACACTTTACATCAATTTTGCCCTTGATAACTGGTCCTTGTAAAAATCAGGTCGGCCGGAAGTTCAAAATGGACGACACCGCTAAACATACATTTTTAATATGAATTTTAGGCACTGCCTAAGACCGAGCAGAGCTCTTAAAGGGGGTACATCAGGATTTTTCTAGAACAACTTTAATTAGTAAATTGTTCCCGTTGATGATAAAACACTTATATTAATCAAAATATGATGTTAGAACCATTTTGTTAATGTCTAAACTTTGAAAACACCATATAGACAGGACGGAAACAGACGTAAAATGCTGAAATTAACCCTGGTGCGTCACCTAGGATAGCATGTATTACTGTGCAGAATGAATTTCTTTGCAAATAAGGGATAATTTTTAGGCTCATTCATTATGTTTTGGCCATGTAAAACAGAAAATATTAATATTTGTCAATTTTAAGTCTGACACCTAGACCCCCATGAAAAGCCTGATGTACTCCCTTTAAAATTAATAACCACATGATATATCGGATCGCATGTAAAATTTAACTTGTAAACCAAATATTTTACTCTTAATAATTATTCTATATTGTTGTGATAAAATACTAACCTATCTTATGTTTCTTGTCAATCAACATATGAGTAAATTAATTGACTATACATAATTTCGATCATCAAAGTCAGCTGACCAAGCAATGGCCTAGGCATTTGACACACCTTTAAATAGTGGTAGGTGGTAAACTCAAACTCGATCTTGATCATAGTTTGTTTGTTTGTATGGTGTTTTACGTCATTTTCAACACATGTAAGGTTATATACTAGTATGACGGTCGATTTTTTTTGTGTTGGAGGCATCCACCCACTTTTCCTGGGTAGAATCAGTACTGTAAACCTCCCGTCATCCGTAAGAATCGACACTTCCTCACTTACAAATCGAGCTCCCAGTGTAATTCGAACCCGCAGCGATGAGAGGTGAAGGTTTAGAATGCAACGTCGTTAACCATTCGACCACGGAGACGCTTCGTCTTTATCATAGATGTTCAACCAAGTTTATTGTTAAAGTTAAGGTATTTACCGTGTGATTTTTTTTAAAACCAAATTTTGAAAATTATCTTAGTTTTACTCTTTCAACTCAAGAGGCACCTTTCCTGGGTTTATATTGTTTTCCAGAGAGAATTATTTTGTATCAGACATATCTTTTTGGCAGCTACTACAAACAGTGTCATTGAACATTTTCAATTCAGTTCTTCTTTCTAGACAAATTTCGCATTTAGAAAAAACGTACGACATCTGTTCTATTTCAAAGGCAAGTATAGCACCCATAGCAAGGTTGAATTTTTCATCTTTCTGTAATGGTGCAGCTTCTGGTATGTCATTTATTTGATATGTTTTGATAATATACATTTTTTCCCGTTTATTTCTCATTTCCCTTTTCTTTGATTCTGACTGTGTTTCGTTTACAAGAGGTTTTGATTCCTAGTTTCCTACATAAAGATTGGATGTCATTGGTTATATTAGAGTTGGAATTTGAGTCCTTATTTGGTTCAGTATATGGTGTACTAATATAATTTTCTGAATTATGTTTGCTCTTGTTGCCATGCGTGTTTTCGGTGGGTGATATTCGCTTTTTACTTTTACTACTATCAGCGTCATTAGAACTTGAAACTGTTTATTGTTCAAAAGTAAGTCAATGGTTGTACATGGCAATTCTCCTTCATTGGTTGAAAAAGAATACATGTGATATTGCTCTCCACCAAACTCACTAGCGGATCCAGGGGGTGCGCACCCGGCGCGCGCCCCCCTAAAAATTCCGGATCATACATGTATGTCCATGTTACTGTAGATAAAATATCAAACAATTTCGATGCACGCCCTCAGTATAAATTTTTTTCTCGCTCGCTTCGCTCGCCCTACGCACAATGACTAATGAGTGGTTTAATTAACACATTGTTAAATCCTTTTATTTGAAAACGGACTTTTTTTATTCATACATGTATGTCCATGTTACTGTAGATTAAATATCAAACAATTTCGATGCACGCCCTCAGTATAATTTTTTTTTTCACTCGCTCGACGCATAATGGCTAATGAGTGGTTTAATTAACACATTGTTAAATCCTTTTATTTGAAAACGGACTTTTTTTTATTCATACATGTATGTCCATGTTACTGTAGGTAAAATATCAAACAATTTCGATGCACGCCCTCAGCATAAAAAAAATTCTCGCTCGCTTCGCTCGCTCTACGCATAATGACTAATGAGTGGTTTAATTAACACATTGTTAAATCCTTTTATTTGAAAACGGACTTTTTTTTTCATACATGTATGTCCATGTTACTGTAGATAAAATATCAAACAATTTCGATGCACGCCCATAGTATACTTTTTGTTTTCGCTCGCTTCGCTCGCTCGACGCATAATGGCTAATGAGTGGTTTATTTAATAAACACATTGTTAAATCCATTTATTTGAAAACGTACTTTTTTTATTCATACATGTATGTCCATGTTACTGTAGATAAAATATCAAACAATTTCGATGCACGCCCTCAGTAAAACAATTTTTTTTTCGCTCGCTTCGCTCGCTCGCCGCATAATGGCTAATGAGTGGTTTAATTTACACATTGTTAACTCCTTTTCTTTGAAAACGGACTTTTTTTATTCATACATGTATGTCCATGTTACTGTAGATAAAATATCAAACAATTTCGATGCACGCCCTCAGTATATATTTTTTTTCACTCGCTCGACGCATAATGGCTAATGAGTGGTTTAATTAACACATTGTTAAATCCTTTTATTTGAAAACGGACTTTTTTTTATTCATACATGTATGTCCATGTTACTGTAGATAAAATATCAAACAATTTCGATGCACGCCCTCAGTAAAACTTTTTTTTTTCGCTCGCTTCGCTCGCTCGACGCATAATGGCTAATGAGTGGTTTAATTTACACATTGTTAACTCCTTTTCTTTGAAAACGGACTTTTTTTATTCATACATGTATGTCCATGTTATTGTAGATAAAATATCAAACAATTTCGATGCACGCCCTCAGTATATTTTTGTTTTCACTCGCTCGACGCATAATGGCTAATGAGTGGTTTAATTAACACATTGTTAAATCCTTTTATTTGAAAACGGACTTTTTTTTATTCATACATGTATGTCCATGTTACTGTAGATAAAATATCAAACAATTTCGATGCACGCCCTCAGTAAAACCTTTTTTTTTTCGCTCGCTTCGCTCGCTCGACGCATAATGGCTAATGAGTGGTTTAATTTACACATTTTTAACTCCTTTTCTTTGAAAACGGACTTTTTTTATTCATACATGTATGTCCATGTTACTGTAGATAAAATATCAAACAATTTCGATGCACGCCCTCAGTATATTTTTTTTTTTCACTCGCTCGACGCATAATGGCTAATGAGTGGTTTAATTAACACATTGTTAAATCCTTTTATTTGAAAACGGACTTTTTTTTATTCATACATGTATGTCCATGTTACTGTAGATAAAATATCAAACAATTTCGATGCACGCCCATAGTATACTTTTTGTTTTCGCTCGCTCGACGCATAATGGCTAATGAGTGGTTTAATTAACACATTGTTAAATCCATTTATTTGAAAACGTACTTTTTTTATTCATACATGTATGTCCATGTTACTGTAGATAAAATATCAAACAATTTCGATGCACGCCCTCAGTAAAACAATTTTTTTTCGCTCGCTTCGCTCGCTCGACGCATAATGGCTAATGAGTGGTTTAATTTACACATTGTTAACTCCTTTTCTTTGAAAACGGACTTTTTTACCCTATCAATGCACTACCGCAACCGTTTTATGAGGCTAGAAACGGACCCTAAAATTGACCAAAATCTTACGCCCCCCCTAAGCTGAAATCCTGGATCCGCCCCTGAAACTCATGTTACATTGATGTTGTACCCTAAAATGGTAGACACAGTTTCAAACTCACAAGCTGTGGCCCACCCTTGACCATTTATCATTTCCCTCTCGTATTAAAGTTTGGTCATGTCAGGACTGTGGTAAATTTGGACTAACTCCTCCATGCCAACCCTGTTATCAGCAATATTATAAAATTATTGCCTTTTAGTGAGGTCAATATGTGTATATATTACATATTTGTCTGTGATTTGTATAGGAAATAATGGGAATAGAAAAGCTATATCTACTCGTTTGCCCAGTGGGAGATATTTCCCAGTACGGAACATTGTTCGGCCTTTTGCGTCAGTGGCGGGAATGCCAAATGACGTTCCGATTGTTTTACGGACGTCATCGTCAGATTCCGCCACTAGGAAATAACGATTACGGAAATTAACGAAGAGTTCCGGTTCCACTTGTTTTGTTTTTATGACGTAACGTCGTCTTGGATGACGTAACGTCGTCTTGGCGTTCTGGTGTAAAAAGGCATTAATCATTAGAAATATTAATAAAATCATTTTAAATTATGTAAAATATATACTCTGTAAAAGAAGTTTTGGACCATGGCAGTGTTCGAACCCGTACAATGATTGCTGAACCATGACATTCGACCATAACCCTTATTATCTCAGTTGATAATTCACAATAGATCAACAATCAACAATAATTATCGTTTACAATGAAATTTTGCGAAAAAACAATAATTTTTTTATTGGTTACTCGAATGTGTCCGTAACTGTTACTTTGTATGGACTTTGCAACATTTTTTACAGACCCTTTGTGTGTTTGCGATATTTTTTTTAAAATCAAATCTTTAATGTTTCTGGTACCAAATTAACCGGGTAGGGTAGACCTTGGTTACTAAAAAAAGATACTAAATTTTGTCCACTAGTTTTATTTTTATATGACTTTATATACCCTGGTCCAAAACTTTTTTTTACAGAGTATAGTTTAATAACCAGTGTTTTTTAGATACTGAAAATATCTCCCTCGGTAGAGAAATAGCCCCAATATAAGAACGCGTGCTCCGCACTCGTTCTTATATCGGGGCCATTTCTCTACCTCGGGAGATATTTCCCGTATCTCAAAAACACTGGTTATTAAACTCTATTTATCGACCTGAGGTCATTATTTTATTATTAAATCAAATTATTCATGGAATTTTGAAATTTTGAAATTTTTGGAATTTTGAAATTTTGAATTTTTGAAATTGAAAATTTGAAAATTTGGAATTTTGAAATTTATGAATTTTTCAATTTTTCAATTTTTTGAAATGTTTCAATTTTTGAAATGTTTCAATTTTTGAAATTTTTGGAATTTTGAAATTTTGAATTTTAAATTTTTTGAAATTTAATTTTTTTTTGAAATTTTGAATTTTTTAAATTTTAAAATTTTGAATTTTGAAATTTTGAAAAATTGGAATTTTGAAATTTTTGAATTTTGAAATTTTGAAATTTTTGAAATTTTGAAATTATTGAATTTTAAATTTTTTGAAATTTAAATTTTTTGAAATTTAAATTTTTTGAAATTTTGAATTTTTGAATTTTTGAAATTTTGAATTTTGAAATTTTGAAATTTTGAATTTTTGAATTAGTTTAATTTTGACAACTAATAACAAATAATAAAACAACTTCTAATGATAAGCATTCTTTTAATGAATATCGCTTCATTCGTAACTACTTGTGACGGGATTAGCCGAACTAGTACGAATACTCCAAACTACGAAAAGAGACAATCGTCCAAGTGAAACAGACTGATCCTCTGATGATTTGAGGAAAAAATCCGAAATTGCCGAACACAATTTCATCAATGGCGGCGCTTCCGTTGCGACACAGTTTTTTTGCCCAGCCAGGTACGATTTCAACATTTGCACATGTGTTACCATTAGCCGATCATCGGCTCTGCTCGGTAAAAATGCAAGTTCATGGCGACTTCTAAAAAAAGAAGATTTTAACCAACTATCTCAAACAATAACTTGCCACTTCCAACAACCCTTACTCATGAACTTCAGGTGAGGATTCAGCGGCCTCTTGCTCAGTGAATAAGGACGCCACGGCTTGAGAGATCTATAACATATAACAAGAATCACTACTCCAATAACAATCATAAACATTCATAACTCTTTAATCTTAACTATAGGTACAGCTCAACACTATTTGCTTACTAATGTTTTCGCCATTCAGTACACAGTACTTTGATTCTTTGATTGGGTTATGCTTAATGGTATTGTATATTGTGGGAAAGCAGTAGGTGCATGGCTACTACATAGTTTGTCAAGAACTTCTCAGACATTTTGACCGACCGAAACCGACTGATTCCTGAATTTTCAAAAACGTTTCCGCAATATTTCATAATATGAGATCGCTGCTTTGATACATATAAGCAGCACTACATGAACTTGAATTTACGATAAAACGTGCTTTGTGTGAAGATTGTAAAGTTATTGTATCCGGTACATAGTAGGGAGGTTATGCCGCTTATTTATAGAAGCCTTCAATAGGCACCTAGGAGGAGAGGTTAAGGAAACTGTAAAAGTCGGTTGGGTCGTTTTGAATTAAATAATGGTGTTTCAGTCATTCTAAAATCTCATTGAGTAATACATACTTACTCTCGAGTTTAAAGAGTTTTTCTAAATCATTTCTTTTCTCGAAAAAACGTTCATTTTCTATTGATATGTGTATTACATATGTGAGGTCATAGTTAAGCAGAATCGACATGATATCTGGAATATAACCTAGTTGAGGATGTCCATTGATTCCGAAAGACATGAGACGTAAGAAAAATATATTCTTTGCTGCGCAAAGAACAACTAGACGAACATTTTGACCAAGAACGATAATACTTTAAAATGAGTCAGGTTCTTCCAGACTTAGCATCCAAGTAAAAGCTGAGTGTAACACAATGGATTGATAGCGACCTACATATCAGTGGATGCAGTCTTCGATCCTGTATTACATCACTGTTTATCAGACATTCTTACATATCGGTGGATGCAGTCTTTGATCCTGTATCACACCACTGTTTATCAGACAGACCTACATATCAACAGACCTACATATCAGTGGATGCAGTCTTTGATCTTGTATCACACCACTGTTTATCAGACAGACCTACATATCAGTGGATGCAGTCTTCGATCCTGTATCACACCACTGTTTATCAGACAGACCTACATATCAGTGGATGCAGTCTTTGATCCTGTATTACACCACGGTTTATCAGACAGACCTACATAGCAGGGGATGCAGTCTTTGATCCTGTATCACACCACTGTTTATCTGACAGACCTACATATCAGGGGATGCAGTCTTTGATCCTGTATTACACCACGGTTTATCAGACAGACCTACATATCGGTAGATGCAGTCTTTGATCCTGTATCACACCACTGTTTATCAGACAGACCTACATATCAGTGGATGCAGTCTTTGATCCTGTATCACACCACTGTTTATCACACAGACCTACATATCGGTGGATGCAGTCTTTGATCCTGTATCACACCACTGTTTATCAGACAGACCTACATATCAACAGACCTACATATCAGTGGATGCAGTCTTCGATCCTGTATCACACCACTGTTTATCAGACAGACCTACATATCAGTGGATGCAGTCTTTGATCCTGTATCACACCACTGTTTATCAGACAGACCTACATATCAGTGGCTGCAGTCTTTGATCCTGTATCACACCACTGTTTATCAGACATACCTACATATCAACAGACCTACATATCGGTGGATGCAGTCTTTGATCCTGTATCACACCACTGTTTATCAGACAGACCTACATATCAACAGACCTACATATCGGTGGATGCAGTCTTTGATCCTGTATCACACCACTGTTTATCAGACAGACCTACATATCAACAGACCTACATATCGGTGGATGCAGTCTTTGATCCTGTATCACACCACTGTTTATCAGACAGACCTACATATCAACAGACCTACATATCGGTGGATGCAGTCTTTGATCCTGTATCACACCACTGTTTATCAGACAGACCTACATATCAACAGACCTACATATCGGTGGATGCAGTCTTTGATCCTGTATCACACCACTGTTTATCAGACAGACCTACATATCAACAGACCTACATATCGGTGGATGCAGTCTTTGATCCTGTATCACACCACTGTTTATCAGACAGACCTACATATCAACAGACCTACATATCGGTGGATGCAGTCTTTGATCCTGTATCACACCACTGTTT